>PVKP010015618.1:0-50021 GCA_004027715.1 Plecturocebus donacophilus | reverse complement strand
CAGAATTTGTCTTAACTCCACTCTTTATTCCTTTTTATCGTTCTGGCCTCTGGACTTTGCCTACGGCACCTGCTTCTGCTTTCCCCGTTTACTGACCACTAAGTGTAAGTGTAACATATAGAGATCTGTGTTAGTTGTTGTTTTGTGTTCAAACAGCCAAACATCTGGCTGCTCATGTGCAGGTGCACAGAACTCAGGAGAAGGAGTCTTAGTTTAAGATAAATAAGAATAAGGATATGTGCTAGTTGTAGATGAGGGTTTGGGTGCTGGACCTAAGATGCTTCTGTGTTCAAAAACAAGTAAGGACATATGAGTCCCTTATGTGTCAGGGACGATGTATAGTGCTGGTCATAATATTAGTTTCCTGAAAATGTCTTCACTGACATAATGGCTTCTGATTTGTCATCCTGAACAAGTCTATTATATCTTATTTATTGTCCTTAACTTGCAAGATTCACAAAGAGTTTCACACAGATGGTACCCAAAGTGCTTACTTCTCATTGTGCTGAAAATAAGCTTGAATATGCTATATATCAAATAAATAATCCGTTCAATGCCATTACAAGAGTTTAGAATGAGAGATGAAATAAATTTTGTAAAAAGTGTGCCTACATGTTCATTTTCTCCAAATGGCATAGTCATTACATTTAAAAACAATCATTGATCACAATAGAAAGTATTAAGAAAATACTAAGTATCAATTGAGATTTACCACATGTTCAGCAACAACTTAGATGAGATAAGGGAACAGGAAAAAAGAATACTTTATAACATCACAGAGAGGCAGATTTTGGCCAGAGAAGAGAAGTCAGTGCAAACCTCAGGGAACCCAATGGTGATCTAAGAAAACACTAGTTTGATCCATTGCCTCAATTAAGGATTTACCTTTAATAGCTAAGAAGAGAAGTAAATAGCCCTTCTTTATATTTTCTAGAAGTTGAGCTCAATGTTCTTTTGGAGAGAGCGAGCTCGTCTCCATTATGTAGCACCAACGACACTACCTGTGTATGTCTGTATTTCCTTGGTCTGTCTTGCTCACCTGTTAGACACCTTGCTGCACAACAGATGGCACATGCTTATCTTGTGGTGGCGAAGAGTTGACATCAAAGGCCAAGAAAACCTTGAAACCCATCCCTTTCAGCCCACAAGAGCAGCTTGTCTCTACCACAGGTGATGAAAGCTGGAGATAACAGGGGCATTCCCAGCGCTGCACTTTCTCTTGTGGCCAGCTGACAGTTAACACAGGTGGGCGTGAGGTGCTGCCCACCTTTTGAAGGTTGTCTGTTGAAGGAGAACGCCACCTCTCTGAGCTCAGTCCTCTGCTTTGGCCCATGGAGCTGCTTCTGAGAAGTAACCAGGTAGTGAATACCTGCCTGCTTTTCAGAAAATCTGAGGTGGCTGTCAAAAGACCCACTGTCATTCAAAGGCTGTCAGGCAAGGTGGCCGTTTGAGGGGCCACTTTGGTTCTTTTTTTTTTTTTTTCAACAGTTGAAGTGGATTGCCACACAGCTTGCTCAACTGCCTCTTCCCATAAGCTAGATGGGAGAAAGGCTGGGTCTGTGTAACTTAGGGTGTGAACAACGAAAGTGCATAAAAAGAGAAGCAAGTGTTAAATGAGTCTGCCATTCCCCAAGCAAACATCATTTCACTGAAATTACGCTGTGCTATTTTATCTTGACCCACAACCACATGGAACTTGTAATACATTATCTTATGAGACAGTTAGCTCATTAATAAAACTCCAGGCAGGAGATATAAACAATGAAAACTCCCACACATTACCACGATAATGCACTACAACATTTTTCCTTCTTTTTATCAAAATTCTCCATGTAATTAAATCCCAAGTAAATCAGAAAAAAAGTCTTCAGCTTTATTTATTGCACTTTTTTTGGGAAGTGAATTAGTTATTTTTCATACTGCTAAGTAGCAAATAAGCACTTAGTGATAAGCAAATAAGCTTATGATAGTGAGCTCATTAGCACATAAACAAATGATAGCGAGTCTTTTGACAGCCACCTCTGATTTTCTGAAAAGCAGGCGGGTAGGTATTTACCACATGGTTACTTCTCTCTGGGACAGTGCTGAAAGTTTTCCTTATGCACAATAAATATTTATTGAATGCTTATGCTCTGCCACTGGCATGAGGGAGTTATCTGTGAATGAGACTGAACACATTAGTAATCAGTGCTACAATGAACATCAATCTGAAGTGAGAGTGAGCATTTGGGTGCTAAGAGAAAGCCTCACTAAGGAAGCTACCGGTAAGCTGAGTCTAGGATGACAAGACCTGGGCCTGCCATGACATGGGGAAAGAGTGCTCCTGGTTTAGTCATAGCTGGATTAAAGACCAAGTTTGGTGTTCAGAGGAACATGAGGAAGGCCTATGTGGCTGAAGTGCAATGAGGAAAGGGAAAGGTTGCTGGAGATGAGGTCAGGCAGGTGGGAGCTCTGGAGACTGTGACATTGCTGGCTATGATAGTGTGTTGAATTCTAATCTCAGTGCCATGAAGAGCCATGAAGTTGTTTTTTAAGCATTTACTGTGCTTCATACTTTAAGAGATCAACTCCACTTGATGGGGTTGAGATGGAGTCAAGAGAATAAGCAGGGAGAACAGCTCACAGGTAGCACTGCGGCAATCCAGGTGTGGGGTGATGGTGGCTTGGCTTGGATGTTATTGGTGGAGGTGCAGAGGAATGGATGGATTGGGTTCTGGAGATAGAGTTGATCAACATATAGTGTGGGATTATATGGAGAGAGTGAGTAGATGAGAGGAGTTGAGGCTGAATCCTAGGTTTTTGCTTCCTCGGCTTCTCTTCCACCTCCAAGGGTTAAAACCAGTGATAAAGAAAAGGTATTGATTAGGGGTTGGGATTTGTACAGAACTTTAAAAAATAACACTGTATGATATTGTATGAGGTTTCATTATCTATTACGTTTCATGTTCTCTGAATTGGATATCATACCTCTCAGACTTGGATAGCCAGGTGTTGTCTTCCCTCTTTTCAAGTTAAAACCTATGTATTATTTAATAATACAATCACTTTGCAATATCCCAGCCTCATTCTCATTTATCTCAGCATCTAAGAGGTTTTAGGCCAGCCATATAAATATCATCAGTGCCTACAGCACCTAATGTAGACATAGAAATTGCCTAATAAATGCCTGAAATAAAATTGAATAGGGATTTATGACAACAGTACTCAGTGTGGTCTGCAGTCCTCGGTAGTTCTGCGAACTGTTTGTTATGAACCATTTGTTGCTGCTCAATGGGAAGATACATTTAGAAGTGAAGAGACAACATTTAGAAACTTTTATAACAGTGTGAAATTGCTGTGACATCCAAGCAGCATTTATTTGTATTATATTTAATAAAATAACACTCTGAGATGGATTGGGCATTTAAAATAAGACAACACGAAACTGACCTTTTAGCCCAGGTAGTTTGAGAAGCACTGGTTGAAGGAATACACAATGTCGTTGCCTTTCCAATTGAGAAAGATCTATGTGATGGCATCCCATGACAGGTCAATGGCATTTAGGGGGAACAGAGCTAGTTCCTGCTTTCTTTCTTTGACTTTTTCCAATCACAAGTGAGTCCTGGAGAGTCCAGGACTCTCCTGATGTATGTAACCTCTGTGAGTTTCTGAAAAGTGGAAAAAGTGAAGGAATTCCAGGAATCCACATTATGGGAAAGAATACAACTGAACTTGAATAGGCAATAAAAAACTTATGTGTGGAGCAGGCCAATCTTATCCCTGTTTCCTTCTAAGGAATGTTCTGTAAGCTGCTCCCAACAGGCAGTTTGAAATTACTTTGCCATTTCGGAAAGCCATAAAATTTGGAGTTGGAAGGCACTTTTGAGACTATTTACTTCAATTCCCTCATCTTACAGATGAAGGGACTGATGTCCTAAGGATAACTTTTGAGAAGAACAATTCCCTTTGGGTCCAGAATTCCAGGATAGAGGGCACCTGCTGACCTTTTTCACCGTAAACTGAGCTAAGGTTGTGAGTTTGTTTTTCACACTGCTCATTTTTCAGGGTTGTGATTTTGATCAACTTCACAAATCTACGTCCCTGTGGAGCTTGTGAACCCGTTTTAGTATCTTGTTTTGACATAAACTGAAGTCCTGTTCAGCTGTAAATTTGGGTTGCAAAAATACAATCTCATGCTACAGCAGCCTTCCTTGGTTTGTACATCTGTCATTGGAAATATTTGCCAAAAAAACTTTATGCAGTGCTTTTCATGAGGAAACTAAGCAACAAGTGTGATTGGTCTATACCCCCTTCTTCCAGTAGGATTTTATGAGCATTTAATTGCTTTGTTGAGGGTTTTCAGTTAGTGAATGAGAGGATGAGTTCTGGGGTCAGAAAAGGTAAGGCTTGAGTTCAGCATATATTAGTTGGGTGATTGTATAGATAATGTATTTGCTATAGGCATTACTCATCTTCAAAGTGGAGGTCATATTACTTTACCGTGTTGTGATAGTTAAAAGGAATGATATGTGCATACACCTAGCATGATGCCTGCCATAAAATAAGTACTACTTATAAGTAGGTTGTTGTAAGCAGATGTATCTGTCAAGGGGACGTGAATCATGAAAGCAGGGGACCAAGTGACCAGGTCAGCCGCCCAGTCAAGTCCAGTGCGAGAAGCACCTGTTGTTGAGATGTGGCAAGAGACAACAGACTTCACTAGGTACCAAATAGGGTAAAGGGCACTTCCAGGTGGGAACTGGTAGTCTCTCAATGCCTTTATTTGCTAGATGGGCTTTTTCCCAAGGAGGGAGTTAGACGTGGTGCTGATGCCACCTGTCCGGGCAATCTGAACGTGAAGCCCAGGTTGTACAGCTGTGAGTATCCATCCCAGGGGTTCATTTGTAGAAAGAGGAAGGTGGAAGTCCCCATGAAAGTTGGCCACAGCAGAAGACACAGTGCAAAGTAGAAATGTTAAAGGCAAGCACGTGGGGAGAGAGATGTGGGTTAGAAATCAAAACGGAGGCCAGGTGGTTTACCAGCACAAAGGAAGTCAGGTCGCAGGGAGAGCCGATGACTATAGCCAGGATTGAGATCTAGTGTGAGACTCTCAGTTTCACACACCTGTGACACAGAAGGCAATGTTCTAGCAAATGAAGCTGAGTCGATTGAGCACATCAAACATCAGCGAGATGTATGCTTTTGGGCAAATTGTTAATCCCCTCCCTGTCTCATTTCTCTAAGATGTAAATTGGGTTAATCCCTACCTTTCAGGACTATAATAAGGACAAGAGAAAATGCATATTAAATGTCTGTCACAGTGTCAGGTATGTCCCAATGGTAAAAACATTAGCAGCTATTTTTTTTTTTTTTTTTTTTGAGACGGAGTCTTGCTCTGTGGCCAGGCTGGAGTGCGGTGGAGCAATCTTGGCTCACTGCAACCTCTGTCTCCTGGGTTCAAGCGATTCTTCCGCCTCAGCCTCCCGAGTAGCTGGAACCAGAGGCGCATGCCACCACACCTGGCTAATTTTTGTATTTTTAGTAGAGACAGGGTTTCACCATGTTGGCCAGGAAGAGTCTCGATCTCTTGACCTCGTGATCTGCCCACCTGGGCCTCCCAGAATGTTAGGATTACAGGCATGAGCCACTGTGCCCGGCCAGCTATTCTTATTTATCAGTATCAATGCCTCTTCTGGTTCCTAAGGGATATAAAGTCCCTTGAGGTTGAAGAGTCCAGAAAGGTGTATGTATGACAGTCCTTTCAAACTTCAGCAAATAGAATGGTTTACTCAGACTAGCATTTCCAAAGGTGAGTTTAGAATATTAAGGCCTGGGATGCTCAAGAATAAAACTTCTATGGTAAAATATTCGAAATGTCTCCTTTTGGAATTTTAAATTGTACTTTAGAACAGTAAAGGCTCTGAGCAGTCCTGTAGTAAAGATCTTTTTTGCTTAACCTGGTATGCAGCATTTCCCAAACTCGCTGTCTCCTTTCTTTTTTTCTTCATTCCTCCTTTCTTTTTTTCTCCCTTCCTCCAGGTCTCCTAGAACACTCTTAAGATTTTACTGGCTTTGACTAAGGAACACGAAGGCCTACTTTGGAAGTCTGAATAATCCATCCTCAAGACTTAGCTAATGAAATCCCCACAGTTCTCCAACTAAGTAAAAAGTAATGCCAGGAGCATGTTCAGTCTTACTCTTTGTCAATACTTCTGAAAAACAGCTTTCTCTGTGGATTAGCTCAAAACTGATTCGCTGAAACAGCTTTCTCTTCTGTGGATTAGCTCGAAACTGATTGGATTTTCTAGAATAGCACTTCTCAAACCTTAATGTGCATGCAAGTCTCCTAGGGAACTTCTTAAAATACAGATTCTGATCCTGCAGGTCTAGATATTCTAACAAGCTTCTAGATCCTGAGATATTCTAACAAGCTTCCTGGTGATGTTTCTTAGACAGGCAGACTCTCAGGTCTTACCCTGGATCCACTGAGTCAAAATATGCACCTGAACATGACTCCCCGCCCCCCAGGTGATTTGTATGCACATAAAAGCTTGAGAAGCACTGATCAGATCAGGGTTCCTCAATCTCAGCTCTATTGACACATTGGGCCTGAAAATTCCTTGTAGCGGGGGCTGTCCTATGCATTGTAGGATGTTTAGCAGCTTATCTGGCTTCTGCTCCAGATGTCAGTAGCATCCTTCTTCCAGTTGTGATGACCAAAAATTGACCAAAAATTTCTCCAGGAATTGACAAATGTGTCTTGTGGAGCAAAACTGAGCCCAGTTGAGAACCACCAGTTTAGATCCATTGAACTGTCTCCTCTTTCTGTTCCTGAGCCATTCAGAGAGATTTTAAATAAGATAATCAAGTGACTGTTGCCTATCCATGGTTCTCAGAGCTGCTGCATATCACCGACATCTGGGGAGATTTGCAGATTCTGACTCACTAGATTTGAGGAAAAGCTTAGAGATTTATATTAAAAACAAAAGTAAGAATAACACTTAATTTGTATCAGGTACTGTTCTAGAAGCTTTACATACATTAACTCATTTAATTATCGTAAAACTCCCTAAGTAGGTACCAGTATTGTTTCCATTTTACAGGTTAGGAAATTGAGCCACAGAGTAACTTATTTATTTATTTATTTTGAGACGGAGTCTTGCTCTGTCTCCAGGCTGGAGTGCAGTGGCATGACCTTGGCTCACTGCAACCTCTGTCTCCCAGGTTCCAGCCATTCTCCTGCCTCAGCCTCCCGAGTTGCTGGGACTACAGATGTGAGGCACCACACCAGGCTAATTTTCATATTTTTAGTAGAGATGGGGTTTCACCATGTTGGCCAAGATGGTCTTGATCTCTTGACCTCGTGATCCACCCACCTCGGCCTCCTAAAATGCTGGGATTATAGGTGTGAGCCACCATGCCTGACCCAGAGTAACTTCTTAAACTTACAGAGTCAGTACTAGAACCTGCCTTGGGAGGGGAGGTGCTTTTTTTTTTTTTTTTTATTTTTATTTTTTGCTACAGTTAGCTTTCTCAAAAGATGATTGTCATAAAAAAAAAATGTTGAAGGTTATCTATCTGGAGTCAGCACTTGGGAACAGTGTCACAGTCCTGGTGGCCCCAATGGTGGCTGGTATGAGAACTATACAGCCTGACTCTCTCACCCTCTAGATAGTTATCTATTTCAGCCCTTGGTAAAATTGGGCTACTGCCATTTTCAGGGTAGTGTCCTTATGTCAAGATTATTGTGTTGTTTATTTCATCTGGGCATAGTCATATAGTTTGCCATCCAGGGTGTTTTGACCCATTTCGCCCAGAAATTTGATAGAATTAATTGACTTTTTTTGATCCATTATTATCCTTCACTCCCCAAAGTGCTTGGCTTACATCAGATAAAAGCTTATATCTTGAGTTTCCAAATTAAGTCAGGGAAATGGAGACAGTATACACTTCCTAGAGACACTCTATGGATGAAGAAATGCTCACTTTAAAAAATCTAGGGTTTATGATCAGCATTAGTATTACTGACATCTTTAGTCTATTACAAATGATTCTCATTTATTTTCACCTCACTTGATACAGAATGATAGTATTAAAGCCATAATTAACTACACTGGTAAGAGCTGAATTGTGAGCCACATGAAAACAAGATAAATCTTTTAAAAGACATTAATGCAAGGTTCTTCACTTAGGTCCAAACATCCAGGCACACAGGTTGCTAAGAATATTTCCTGGAATTACTTCTAGGAGTAAAGCTGTTAAAAAATAATAAGAGCTAGAATGAATGAATATTTACTCTCTTTTAGACATTGTTATAAGTTCTTTAAATATATGTTAACTCATTTAGCCTCCTTAACAACCCTTTAGGGTAGGTTTTGTTATTACTAGCGTCATACAAATGAGAAAATTAAAGAACAGAAAGGTTGTATACCTTGCTCAAAGTCACACAGCTGGCAAGTGGCTGAGCTGGTGGTATTCCAACCCAGGTACTCTGGTTATAGAAATGGGGCTGTGTGTCACTCTTCCTGGGTTTTGACTGGGATTATATCAATTCACTGTGGTGATGCTGAGTGTCCCTGTGTTAACTGGACAATTCCTATGTCCTACATTAATTTAAAAAATGAGGAACAAAGGAGTGTTTGTTTTAATTTCATTTGTTTCATTGGCAAAATCTTCCAAAACATAGATTCTGCGGACGTGTGGGAAAGTGTACGATAAAAGGGATCCTTAACCATGAAGATAGTGGGGCCAACATGGGTGATAACTATTCATGTTACTCCCCTGAAATGTTTCCATGTCAGAGAAGAATTCCCTGGAGTTACTCAGGAGGAAGTTTAAGGGGTCATAGAAATGCTGGAGTAGAGATTTGGGACCAGGGAAACCTATTAAGGATTCCCATTTGTAATGGAGGCTGTCATGTCTATTGTCTAAATAAGGCACTTCTTTGGCTCTCAGCAGAGGTTACCAGTCCTCCTTACAGTGATGCGTATTGCAAGTGAATACTTTTTTCAAGAAAACAGAGATGAACAAACAAGACTAGCAGTTCCTTCTCTCCACTGCTCTCCCATTCTAAGAACTGCTAATGATCTTGTCCCTACCTGTACTATTAAAATACATAGCTCTGACTTTTACTGAAAGAAAGAACATGTTTCCATCATTCTTTTTGTCCTCTTCTGAGTATTCGGAAGGAGCACCAGTCAAGGGTTCCAGGAGCTCTGAATGTAGCTGCTGGCAGCCCCATAACAAATTTACTACCTGAGTGTCCCATAGTTTCCCACAGCCTGGGAGCTGTTTCAGTAGAAAGTGTGATCTTCACTGAAGAAGTATTGCAAAACTCTGCTGAGTTGAGATATTTTGGAAAATCCATTCTTTTAGAATTCTCATTTAAAACCTAAAAAAAAGATATGAAAATCAATTAACTTCACACATGAAAAAATTCCTCATATGTTTAATCTTCCTTTATATAATTTCTTGATTATGTTTGGAAGTAAATTGCCTTGATTATACCTTGGATGGAAAGAATGTCTTTTAATTAATTTGAAACATGCTGTAGAGACACTGATTTGTACCATAGAATGATAAATTGGGTTGAAAGCAATAAGTCTCTCAGATAGGAATGAGCTGCAGTTGGATTTTTATTTTATTTTTGACTGAGTGGTATACTCAGAGCTCTGCTTTCTTAAAGGGACAAACCAAAGGATTCGTGCCTTATTTGAAGGTCAGGCTGGGTTTTGTAGGCTTTTAGTTGCCTGATAATTTGTGAAATTATTTTGTCAACCTCACCTGTGTTTTTCTTTGCTGCTGTTTCGTTTGTTTGTTTTTTAAATAGACATGGTCTGACTAGGCTGGAGTGTAGTGATGTGATCATAACTCAGTGCAGCCTCAAAATCCTGGATTCAAGTGATTCTCTCACATCAGCCTCTTGAGTATCTGGGATTAAAATTGCACATCACCATGCCTGGCTAAATTTTGTTTACTTTTTGTAGAGACGGGGTCTTACTATGTTGTCCAGGCTGTTCTCAAACTCCTGGCCTCAAGCAATCTTCCCATAGTCCTGTGGTTACAGGCATGAGCCACTGCTCCTAGAACTCTTATTTTATTTTATTTTTTTGAGACAGAGTTTCACTCTTGTTGCCCAGGCTGGAGTGCAATGGTGTGATCTCAGCTTACTGCAACCTCCACCAGCCTTCTGAGTAGCTGGAATTACAGGCATGCGACACTACACCCAGCTAATTTTGTATTTTTAGTAGAGATGGGGTTTCTCAATGTTGGTCAGGCTGGTTTCGAACTCCTGACCTCAGGTGATCCACCTGCTTTAGCCTGTGCTGGGATCACAGGTGTGAGCCACTGCGTCCGGCCTCTTCTTGTTCTTCTTCTTCTTCTTTTTTTTCTTAAGACAAATTACCCAAATTATAAACTGAGACACTGGTATATACAAAGCTAAAAACTCTGATATATATTTGAATGACAGCGCTGGATAGAACAATTCAAGAACAATATCTAGTGGCTATGAGGATATTGTTATCTAATTTTTTAATTCACCTTCCAGCTGAGGAAACTTTGCAAGATTAAAGAACCTGACCAAGGTCACACTGTTAGTGGTTTTGCCTGGTTTCAAAGTCAGATCTATTTGATTCTAAACCTATGCTCTTAACTGTTCAGCAATGCTGCCTCCTCTGTGTGGCTCTTAGGAATCTGGGGAATTCTTGTGTGATTAGTGACAAAAGCCAAGTTGGTAAAGATGCTTAGTCTAGCCTTAGGTTGGTGCAAAAGCAATTGTGGTTTTTGCTATTAAAAGTAATGCCAAAACCCACAGTAACTTTTGCACCAACCTAATAGGTGGCCTACTTGTGAGTTTTAATGTAGGGATTCAGGTACCAGTGAGCCTCTTGTGTCTTTTGTTCTTTAGTCATCTTGCCTATTTAAATTTAGGGTTGATAAAAGATTTAATGCAATAAAAGGCATTATTAGTCTTTGTTATGAGGCCATTATTTATTGCCAAGTGTAGGGTAAATGCATCTGATAGCAATAATGCAAGCATGTCCTTAAAATGGCCAGGTATGGCAGACACACCTGAATGTGTGTTCCGAGAGAGGGAATCTGGGAGTGGCCGACCTGAAGTTTTCATTCCTTGTCTATGGGGACATCTGAGCCCCTGGCCGATCCCGTGGAACATGTGCCATACAGGGATGGGGCCCTGAGTTTTGGGATGGATGAACCCACCCAGGTAGAGGTCATTAAGGGAAGGGTGTTAAGTGAAAATGCTATATAAACTGCACGCTGTTTGCAAGTCATTGCAGTTTTCCTGCCCAGCTTGCTGTCACTGGGCTGTATGTAGGGTGGTGCTTCTGGCCAGCTGGCAGCCACTGGCCCATGCAGTTATCCTGTCCAGTATAGTCCAACTGCCACCAGACTCTCTCCCTTGTACATAAGCTCCTGATAAAACCCTATGTCTCATTCACTGGCTCTAGGTCACTTCTTTGGCCTCTTGAAACTAGTGCCATCCCCAGTGGAGTCGATAAGCTTTTGCCATCACACCAAGGGATTCTTCAAGTGTAAGTAAATGTATGGAAACTGTTTATTTCTAGGGTTTAAAGTATGTTCTGTGATTAAAACAATAGGCCTGGTGTGGCGGCTTGTGCCTGTAATTCCAGCATTTTGGGAGGCTGAGGCGGGCAGATCGTGAGGTCAAGAAATCAAGGCCATCCTGACTAACATGGTGAAACCCCATCTCTACTAAAAATACAAAAATTAGCCAGGCGGGGTGGTGCACACCCATAGTCCCAGCTACTTGGGAGGCTGAGGCAGGAGAATCACTTGAACCTGGGAGGTGGAGGTTGCAGTGAGCCAAGATTGCATCACTGCACTCCAGCCTGGTGACAAACAAAACAAAACAAAATGAAAACCCAGAACAAAATAATGAACACTTTCAATGAGCAAATCTCTGAATATATTTTGCTGACAGAAATATACTGGATCATGTGGGTGAGGTAGAGTGGTAGATTTATACTAATGTCAAAGAGACTCCTTGCTTTACATTTTGTATCCTGACTTCTTGAAAATCACTGGAAAAATCCCTGAACTTTTGGTTTTCTCCTTTCTTAACAGAAGTGTCATCGTTTCAAAAGAAGTCTCTCTTCATCAGAGGAAGCTTTGTAAAAGTCAGGAGGGCCTACAGGAGTGTGCTTAAGCCAGATGCTTACTGTACTTTGAGACATATTGAGAAGAAGTTAAACAGCTTCCAAAAACTTGTAATTGGTTAATATGAGTTATACAATTCTCATTTCTCAGATGGAGAAATCAGGCCTATAATTGTTAATGTTAGAGGTTATTCAGAATTATTATAGAATTATTCTTTCTGTTATTTAATTTCTATTTGGTTTTATTTTAACCCAAGACAGCTAAATATCCAGATAAATTTAATAATTTTAATTCTATGGCATACTGTTAAAATATCTTAAGATCACATATGTAACAAACATGCAATAGGGAAAATCTGGAACCCACAGGCAAAGCACAAAGAAATAAAAACCTCCTGCCAATCCAGGAAACTTCTCTAACAAACAGAGGAGAAAAAAGTGTTATTATTGAATAAGCATTGAACCAGAATATGATACACATCCCAGGCAATCCATTAAGTGATTTTTGCAAAGACAGAAAGAAGTCTCACTTTTTTACATAGCCAAGCTGATGTAACCCATTACATACATGTTCTCAAGATAAACAAAAATTGATCCTCAAGAGGACTTGCCAGCACCATTTGTTATAGGCAGTTCATTCTAAAATCATCTGGAAATTGGGAGTGACATCTGCGTTTGACAGGTAATAGCCTTTATCCAAGGGAAAAATGAAATGCCCACCTCTTTGTGATAGGAGGTAGACTTGCAATTTGGATCTAGGCATCGATTAAACTGAGATAGGAGCCTTATCTTCCTTGATGATTATATTTCAAAGAGATGGCTCCCAGGTCCTTGTGGAAACATTCCTGGGTTGTAAAATTGGTAAGAGGCTTATTTAGCTTTTAAAAAGATTTATATATATTTCGAAGAAGCAGAGAAAGAGCTTACATTTCCTCGTTTTCTAAAGTAAATGCCCAAAGAAAAGGGCATGGGGGAAGGTCTCTTTCCTTTGTCTTTGTAATAAGGAGAATTGGCTTTTTTCCTTCTGATTTGTATTTGCCTTTCCACCCACAGTATCAGCATCTCCAAGCTCCCAGCAGGGCCTGGAACCTGCCATGGGCCTCAAAGAGGAAAGCTGCAGAGACTGAGCAGATGTTCTAGGCACAGGGAATGAGTAAGTTATTTGTAGTAGTTTGCAACTTTTCTGTTGAAGAACTTTGTCCTGAAAAAAGTTTTTCTACCTCAAATTTGACCCTTTCCTGGAAGACAGCCCTGGGGGTCATCTCTGCCCATTGTTCCGCCCCCACAAGGACAAGGCTGCAGGATAGCCAAGAAGACCTGATACCGTGGTTAAAGCCTCCTAAGAACTTGGAATAGAAAAGCAAGTAGGAGGGGCTCCCAGGGAAATGTCTGGAGATGGGGAAAATCGTGGTTGGGTTTGAAGAGATCATAATCCAGATGACTGGGGATGCTCAGGAGCAGAAGGAGCTTGATAGAGCTGAGGCTGGCTTTACCTGGAGGGCCGTCTGAAAGAAAAAGATCAACTTAGCATAGACTTGCACTCCATGGACAAATCCATCTCTGATCGTTTCAAGGAATTCGAGAAACAGAAGGTGACTAAAGGCTGTGGAGAGGTTGAAGAATAGCTGAGGCTGTGTGTTGAGGATTACAGAGAGAGAATCAGAAAGGCAGGCTGGAGATGCTGTGGGAAGCCAGACTATGCCACCCCCAGATACACTTCTTTGGCATATTTTGAGCCGCTTATTCAGAAAAACTGCAGACACAGAAATAGCACTGAAAAGCTATCTTGTAAAGGAAATTTGCATCTATCCACACTGGTGGGTAAACAGGGAATGCTGGCAGAGGTTCTCTCTGAGGTCCCCTATTCTAGGTCTAGGAAAGATGAACTCACAGGCAAAGGAGACTGAAGATCAGTCACTTTTGAAGGTCTGGCAGAGGAACTTAATTGCAAGCTCCCATCTATTCTTTCTGAGGGCTGCTCCCTGAGAGAATTCAGCCTGCACGATAAGACAGGTTTTGCTTATCCATGGCTTCTTCCCTTTATCCCCCCATAATCTGTCACCACCTTCCCCCAGGAGCCCCAGCCTCTAGTTTTTTATACAGCATAAAAACTTCAGGCCAGGCGCGGTGGCTCACACCCGTAATTTCAGCATTTTGGGAGGCAGAGGTGGGAAGATCATGAGGTCAGGAGTTTGAGACCAGTCTGGCCAACATAGTGAAACCCCATCTCTACTGAAAATACAAAAAAATTAGCCGGGTATGGTGGTGTGTGCCTGTAATCTCAGCTACTCGGGAGTCTGAGGCAGGAGAATCGCATGAACTCTGGAGGCCGAGGTTGCAGTGAGCCAAGATCGCGCCATTGCAGTCCAGCCTGGCCGACAGTGCGAGACTCTGTCTCAAACAAAAAAACAAAAACAACGACAACAACAACAACAAAACCCTTCAGTCATCAGTCCTTCTTTGGGTCTTATATTTTGTGTGCCTTTCCTGTGCATGTGCACATAATACATTTGCATACCTTTTCTCCTGTTAATCTACTGTCAGTTCGTTTTATAGCCTCAAATGATCAAACGTTTGTGGAGAAACAGAGTTATCTTTGTCCCTATGGTATCAAGTACTGAAGGTTTGTGCAGGAGAGAAATTCAATTTAGCATCTGAGAAAATCATGCAGGTCTAAAGGCCCAAATGGAGGCCATGGCTTTTCAGGCCAGTGTGCTGGAGCAGATGTGAATCCATTCACTGGGGAAGGCTGTGGAGCAGGAGACTAAAGAAAACGCGAGAGAATCCGTGATCTGATTTCAGAGGTGGAAAAACTTGTCAATGACAGGTGACTTTCTCTCTTTCCTCCTGTCTGTCCATCTGTCTACCCGACCCTGTCTGCAAGCAGGTCTCCTGTACTCTCTTCTTGTGTTTTCCTTTTGGCAGAAATCTAAGTGATTCTTAAATGAGATATCTACAGAAAATTAAGTATAAGAAATGTTGATTTCTGGACGTTACACTTCATGCTCTATTTGACTTATTAAATGTTGATGCTAATCTTTTTTTCAAAGCAAAGAAAAACACACAATCCAGAATAACATTGGAAACATTTAGTTCTACATCTTCTAAGTCTCTGTAAGTAAATGGACTCTTTCTTTTTTTAATGTATTTTTTATTTTACTTTAAGTTCTGGGATACATGTGCAGAACATGCAGGTTTGTTGCATAGGTATACATGTGCCATGGTGGTTTGCTGCACCTGTTAACCTGTCATCTAGGTTTTAAGCCCCACATGCATTAGGTATTTGTCCTAATGCTCTCCCTCTCCTTGACCCCCACCCACTGACAGGTCCCAGTTTGCGATGTTCCCCTCCATGAGTCCATGTATTCTCATTGTTCAACTCCCACTTATTAGTGAGAACATGCGGTGTTTCGTTTTCTGTTCCCGTGATTGCTGAGAATGGCTTCCAGCTTCATCCATGCCCCTGCAAAGGACATGAACTCATTCTTTTTATGGCTGCAAAGACTTGGAACCAACCCAAATGCCCATCAACGAAAGACTGGATAAAGAAAATGTGGCATATATACAAAATGGACTCTTTCTTAAATTACATCTACCACTATCTTAAAGGGTCTTAATGAAACCAATGCAGACATGTAAAAATTTGATATAATTTTTTTTTTAGTATCATGTACTTCACATATAGAAGCCTGCATAGAAACAAGACGTTTTGCATAATATTTAATTAGTAGATGCTTGCCTAGAAAAGCCTTATGTGACCCGTGAAGCAATCAAAATAATTATGGGCACAAATTGCATATGCAAAATTGAGACCCAGTAGGTGTCCTCCTCCACTCTGCTTATACCTCAGGGAATTGCTGAATCTTGGCAAAAGGGCTGTCTTGCAGCCATAAGCGTGCAGTGGTGGCTTGCTTTCTCTTTGCTTTAGTGCTTTCCTTTCAAGCAGCAGGGAGATGAAAAAAAAAAAAGAACTTCACAATAGCAGAGGAGGAAGAGTAATGAGAAGTCTGTAGAGTGCGTTTTCAACTACCAGTTCTAGCATTTATTGCCTTCACCGCTCATTTGTGCAAGTCTGATCTTGCCCTTTGTTATTCAAGAGTAGGGTCTCTCTTCCTGTTAGATTGAGGTTCCTCGAAGCCACAAACCATGTCTTTTCCTTTCCGTGCTGCCTGTAGTATGACAATGGTGAAGATGTAGTGGATACTCATTAAGGGTATGGTGAATTGAATTGAAGAGCCATGACAGAGTACAATAGGGTGGTATTTTTATGATTTATTTTTCTTTTGCACTTCCCTACACATAATCTCTGTAGTTTACTTGAGTGTCTTCCTACCTCTTAGAATGGTTACACGAGGGATACAAAAAGTTAGTATTCCAATTTTGATATTTGAAGTAGTATTTTTTGATTCTGCAGTAAAATAAAATTTTAGATGTTTTCAAATCCTTTTACTCCTTCTCCCTGCTTTGTTTGTTTTTACCATATGAAGAAGTAGGCTGCAGGTGATTAAAGCATTAAGATCTTCCAAGTGTAGAGGCTACTCCCCTTGCCTGACAGCAGGTAGGACACAAAGGAGATGCCCTTGAGGAGAACAATTTTAGAAGAAGCAAAAACTCGAGTCTACCTTTTCTTATGTGGCGTTGTGAAAAGAGGGGGAGCAGGGAATGAGGAAGGGGTGAACACACAGGTTTTGATCTTTTTTTTCCCTGGGTCTGAGCCCAGAAGACGGGAAGCGCATGCATGCGTGTGTGTTACACCAGCGTGCTTGTTATTCTAGGGGTGGATTTGTTTCACAGCTTACCCCGGTAGCATCCTGTGGGCAGCTTCATCACAGGACCCTGGTCAGCATAGCCTGGTTAGGCTGAGGAGAACCTGGGTTTGGCTTTCCTGAATCTCTCTTAACTTTCAAATGACTGAAAAGTACTGAGGTGTTCCTCATGCCCCTAGGGCTGGCTGCTGAATTTTTCAGACCTTGACTGGGGAATATGGCAGGAAGGGGTTGCTTTCATGGATAAAAGAGCCACATTGCTGAGGACAGCAGGGCAGGGTTTCCTGGCCAGGCTTCTCCACCCTGCCAGCAAGAGTTGAAGTTGGGCTAGTCTGGCATCCTGAGGTGCAACAGCCATAGACTTTACAGAAAGGCCCCAGGAGAATGCCCAGGGCACAGGGTCATGCCTTGGTAGTCTCCAGGGGCCAGCCCAGCCTGGGCCCTCCGCAGCAGATACCAACCTGCCTCTCTGGGACTCCACCTGGCTCCCTCCCATCTGTTTCTTAAGGTTGCAGGAGCCACATCCTCCTCCCATACTCCAAGGTGCATCTTAGGAGGAGCAGGGAAAGGGGGCTCAGTCTCTAAAACACTGAGCATTTACCTCGGTCATTCAAGTAGAGATGTGGTGATGCCCAGGAAGTCTAAATTACTAGGTCAGACAAACATCTATTTCTCTTGCCATCAACTGGGTGAAAGCCTGTGAAGAAGACCAGATCAATTACAGAAGAATAAAAAGGCTATTTATTTTTGTACTCCTGAGTGCAGTCTAAGTGAATATTGATCCTGCTACAGTGTGTGGGTTTTTTTCATGTTTCTTAAAATTCTTTTAGAAATGAACATTTCCTAGCCTTCTCTGTAAACTCCAAAGTTAGACTGTCGTTTATAAAGGCATCAGCAGGAAGCAGTGCCTCCCAAGGTGGAGGAAATATGGAAGAAAACATCTTTCCTGGCCAATTCAGAAAAGCTGAGAGTGAGCATGAGAGAATTAGCATGACGGCTTGACCAGGGCTGCTAGCAAGCATATTCGAGCAAACAGATATACATATTCTTTTAAATCTCCTACTGTGCCTTCAAATGGTCATCCCAAATGTTTCATTTTACATTAAGTGCCAGCTTGCCCCTAGGGATGAGGATAAAAGACATTTTGAGTTTAACTTCTTAATTAGAAAATACCAAAGCTGTCATTCATACTATGAGAAAGAGCCTTCATGTCCCACTGCAGATAATAAGACTTTCCAGATATTAATTGTATGTGTATTTAGCTTTGAAATGTAGTATTTAAAGTTTGAAGAATTAGAAATAGCATAGATATAGAGGACTGGCCAGGCCCTGTCATGCAGAAGGGTCACTGATAAATGGGGATAACCCTTAAAAAACAGAGTAGCCAGATTTTTTGTGGGGGTGGATAATACATTCATTCTTCAGTCTTTAAGTACTGCACACCAGCTCTAAGGTGAGTTGTGAAGGAGTTACCAAGTGACTTATCAGAAGCATACTGGTTAAAAGGAGAGGGAAAGTTGCTACCATTTATTCTGTGCCAGGAACTTGAACATCTTTTCATGCAATATCACATTTAATCCTCTTGCTATTATCGTGAAGTAGAAAAATATGTATTGATTCTAGTTATAAGAAAACGGAGGCTCCAAGAGTAAAACCGGCCTGCCCTCATTACCAGCTGATGTGTGTGAGGGTTGGAATACAAACTTAGATCTAAGACCCATGCTTGTTGTGTGACACCACCCTGCTGCCTCATGGGAAAGGTGAGAAAATCTCCGAAAGGGATTCCGCAGTTGTACTTCACACTTCTCCTTTGTAAAATTGATCTCCCTGATAGATTTTTAAAAATGAAATATGTCCTCTCTCTTGGATGGCCAGCAACATGTTTGCTGGGGCCAGGTCTGTTTTATTATCTCATCAAAAACACATGGCCCAATGCTTGGTACATTGTACGTGGTCAAGTTTTTCACCGGCTGATTATAAGTAACCATATGCTATTGGAATCTAGAAAGTAAACTAATGCAAATTCGGGGGATTGTTTTTTGTAGATACATAAGTTTACTGGTATGTCTTTGATTCATTTAGAAAATTCTTTTCCTGAATGTATCGATGGATTGTCAGCCTCCTTGATATTTCCACTAATCATAACTTCTACATGATTAATAAAGAGGTAAAAAATGTTGAAGATCATGCAGGTGAACTGCTAGAGTGATCATTACTAGAGTTTCTGAATTTCTATTCTTTTTCTTTTAAACACCAGAATAAGATTTGGTTCCTAATGGTTGGGCATGAGTTCTGAAACCTGGAGAATCAGAAAGGAAGTAGAACCTGTGATTTAGATTCCTGTGCCACACTTAAATGGCTGGCAGCTGAGATTCAAGAATGGCAGAGGTTGATTAAGCTGGAGTCATACAGTAGCTACTATTAATAACAAGACAAGCCGGGTGGGGAGAGAATGCAATGAATTGAACGAGCGGGGACAATGGGAGCTCGGGAGGGTAAACCTGATTGCCCAGTTAGTACTGTGTCTTATGTCCATCTGGAAATAGGCCGTGTCTCTTTTTTACCAGCTGAATTCTCAGCTGAAAATCAAAAGGTCAAACACTTAGAGAAGCCTATTTTAATGGGGGTGGATATTATTTCTGCCTCAGCCATTTTCAGCTAGAAACCACAAGATGGCAATGTTGCATCATTCCTTGCAAGACCTTTGCCCATGGCTGTCCTGACTCCAGGTAAATTCAATCGCTAAGCAATAAATTGGGAGATGCAGGATCGTGTTGGTTTAACCAGCTAACATTATACTTGTATTTGGTACTACTGATTGTGTTTTCCATGATAAAATGTTGCATGCTGAGGAAAAGTAATACATTTTCACCCCTTGTTAGAACACTCTGTAATTCAAGCAAATAACACAGACATAGTCTGAATTTCAATCTTCTAGACCTGGTTTTCCCCAACATCAGACTAATTAGTTTTATTCCATCTAGCCAACACCTGCTTGAGAAGAACATTTAGTGTCATAAAACAAACCACCCACCAAGAAATAAGGAAACTGAGAAAAGCCCACACACTCATGTCATGTTGCCAAGTTCAGCTCTAAAACAAAGCCGTACAGCCCACCCTGGTGGATTCTCTTGGAGGAAACTCCATTTTCTAATATAAGTTTCTGCATGAAAAAACTAGGTTCAGAGTTGTGAAAGTCTCCTGTGCAAATGATATTGTTGGAATCTTTTTCGTTTCTTTGGGAGTCAATTTCTGAGGACATGTTCAGGCTTAATTCTTTCAGCACACCCTTGAATCCTCTGATTTTTAATTGTGTTTGAGGAAGAGACTAAAAGGAAATTTGGCTATGTGATCAAACAGCAAGGTATCTAGTGCTTTCCCAAGTATGATGGGCATAGACCAAATACTGAGTACCTTTCGATGGTTAATAAGGTGAGGTTACGAGTGTTACAACTGTTCGCCCTAGAAAAGGTTCAGGTGTGAATGAGTTGCTTTCACGGAGGGAATTAAGGGAAAGGATGCTTCTAGATCAGGAGTTCTCAAAGTTTAGCAGGCATCAGGATCACCTGGATGATTTATCAAACTGCAGATCACTGGACTTCACCTCTAGAGTTTCTGATTCTATAGACCTAGGGTGGGCCTGAGGATTTGTGTTACTGACAACTTCGCAGGTAATGGGGATGCAGCTGGTCCAGAAGTCATGCTTCGAGAACCCTGATGCTAGACTTGTTTTCTCTAAAGGACAGGTAACTGGGTGATTGTCACTGAGGTGCTTTACAGGGAATGTTGAGAAATACTGACTCAATAGAATGAATGCTTGCTTTAGGATCTAGAGATGTGAATTCAAATATAGGCCCTATAACTTAGGAGCTAGATATATGAGGCCAATGACTTAACCTCCCATAACCTCAATCTGTTATCTAGAAAATAGGATTGTACTCAGATATCAGGATTTGAATCCTGGCTTTGCTAACTGCTTTGTGACTTTGTTCAAATTACTCAGCCACTCTGAGTCTGATGGGTAAAAAGAGTACTTCTGAGTTGTTTTGGAAGTAAAATATTTGATGTAAGTGTAGCTCTCATAGGGTTTGTTGCTCCTTTCCTTTTCTTTGCTAGATTGATACATGTATGCATCTGAAATCACTTTATAAAATACAAAACGCCATAGGAATGTTGGTTAATGTTTTACAGGAAATTGCTTTAGGAAAAAACCTTCCTAGATCCTTTGGATTGTCTGTTTTCCTTGACCAGCTTAGTCTGTTTGGATAGATTGGCTATGTTTAGCCAATTGTGAGTTTCTTCTTACAACTGTTTGAAATCACTGGACAGACCCGAAGTTTACATAATATAGTCTAGGCTGCAGGAGGAAGCACTGATAACTCCTGGAATCTTTTCCAGATTGTGTTGGTCACTTCTGCTTTCCCGTTTTTAGAGACAGAAATAAAGAACCAAGAGTTGAATGGCAAAATGCAGTTTGGCTTAGAGAATCGGGGTCAGCTATGTCATGAGATCCTTCTGGATCCCTTTTGTATCCCAGGAGAGGCTGGTATCCAAGCAGAATTGACAAACTGGTTTTCATATTATGGAAAGTGTCTACCTGATGTCAATATGATATGTTATATAGTGAAAAAGTGATTGGTCTTATAACTGTTGGTTTGAAGATGTTAAAGACCTAATTCTCTTTCTGCCATTGAAAGGTATTCGATATTTCACCTAAATCCATTGCTCTTGGGAAGGCCCCAAATCCTAGTTGTGCAACCTTGGATAGTCATTTCCCTTCACTGAGCCTCAGTTTCCCCATTACAGTATGAAGGATTTGCATGAGGTCTGGCTTCTTACATAGCAGTCTGTAGATGGGATCCATGGATCATTCAAAATGCCAAATCTTGTGATTGTGCAATTTTATGTCGATAAGGTCTGTAGCATTCATCAGATTCTGAAAGGGGTCTGTTGCACTAAATAATTGAACCTCAGGTGTTATTAAGGATCATGCTCAAGTCTAGGCTTGCATCTCTGCCAGTAATGCTAAATAATTTCAACTGTGTTTTCACTGACCAGGTAAAATAGATGCCCTAGCTCATTTGGTATTGTATAGATAGTGCTTTTTAAGTCATACCATTAAAAGAAATCAAATTTTAAACAGTGGTGAAAAGTTTGGAGAAAGATCAATGACCAAGGAAAGGAGAAAGCCATAGAACAGCTTACTGGTAACACACATTAGCAGTTTTGTGAATGTACCGCTGTCCATGTGGTACAGATATTGGGCCTTATCAGTATACTCACAATTGATCAGGTTTAAGGTGATGGATACTCACTAATTCAGTCTGCATGACATTGATGAATAATCTGGGATACCAGTGTGATTATTTACAATGAGGGATAACTTCTGCCTATGCCTGGATGGCTCCTTTTGCAGGCCTTGATTTACATTATTAATCAGTAGATTGTTAAGGATTTAGAGCAAAAGGACGCAAATAGTTTTGAAAAATATTTCTTTTGGGTCAGGTTGAGGTCCTAACATCACTGATTATGTTTCAGTAAAGAATCCAGTAGGCTTTTTGCTTCCTCCTATTCAGTACTGACTTATCTGTCAGTGGGCATCCTTGTTTCCAGGTTCTTTGGGGACATGATTCACTTTGTCCCCAGATACCACCAACAAAACTCATGTTCTTTTTTTTCAGAGAAAATATTTTTAACCACCATCATGTGCAAGCACAGTTAAGTTGATGAGATTCAAAAGATACTTTCTAGTCACAACATCCATTAAATTGTTTTTTTTTCCATTTAATTGTTAATCCATGTTGAAAGCAATTTGAATGTCTAATATCATGTAACACAATGATCTTACCATCATTATTCTTAACTTCCTGTTACCAATATTGGTGAAACTGAAGCTTTTGTTCAAATAAACTTTTTATCAGTTGTTCTCACTCTAAAAGCCAAGTCTCCTTTCTAGTCCCTGGGGTATCTTCTATTTTCCATGAGAGAAGATTGATTTCTTGTTCTTCTACTAATCTGTCAGACAAACAAATCTCTTACCAGTTTGGAGATGATAATGTTTACCCTGTCTATCTTATGTAGGCATAATGAAATCATCAGGACAGTCCTGCAGAACCTTGCTCACCTTAGCCGGCATTTTCTAAATTAAATCAGTGGTGTCATGGAGTTCTAAATGTTCAGAGAGAGATAGAACATACATTTTAAGTGTGCCTCTTGGAAAGCAAGCCTGATTTTTAATAGCATGCATTTATACAAAAGAGTCGAGACATTTTTACTATTCAAGAGGATTGCCTCACCAATTCTCAGTTGGCAAAACTATATTATGATTTGATTTATAAAAATTATTTACCACTAACTTGCCAGAAACATGCGCACTGTATAAAGTGAAACGCTGAGTTGGAATTCATGCTGCCTCATTCTTGGGATGCTAGTGAGGCAGAGGAGGAAAATTTCAGTAACTCAATCCTGGAAAATAGGATGCCGGATATAGACTCCTTGACCTCTTCGTTCCATATGTTATTTGCATGTTAACAGAAAAAAGAGCAAAGGAATACATTTCTGGTTCTAGAATTTCAGACCATGGTAAAATGGTAGGTCAAATTTTGAGGGAGAGGTATCAGGGGTGGATGGGAAGATATGCTTCTTCTGTCCTATTAAATCAGATGTTGTCTCACATTTCTGGGCCTGAAATCTCTATATTTGATTCTAACTGTGCAATTGATATAAATAACAACATGGTTACTGCCACTACTTTGAGATTAAGCACGCATTAATCTGTGGGGTTGTTTTACAGTAATTAAGTGACCAAATCTCTCTAACGTTGGTGTGTATATTGAAGGCTTTTGTAGTTGATTAGTAGGGGAGTGAAACTGAGGAGTTTAATCAACCACTCAAGTTCTTAGTTTCAACTTTATTCCAGCACTGTGTTTGCTATGTCGTATTAGAGGAAGGCAGGAAGGAAAACTCCCTCTATTGACATGTTGCACATGTGCTGTCTCAGTCTCACTGAAGGTTGAAGAAGATTGCTCTTACATTTCTCAGTCCCAAGCTATGCCAAGCTATGCTGCATGTTGACCTTATGGGAAGGCCAAGGATCAGCTGGGGAGTGAGTGAAACTGATGAGGAGGTCAAGGTCAGGATTTCCCTTTGGGTACAGCTAGTTGGTTTTTTCCCCGAGCAAAAACTGTTTAATGGCTTCAGCCATGCTGGAACCATTGATCCTAGGATAAAAAGGATGGTGGAATGTCGATGTATCCATGTAATCTACCCCATTGTTGGAAAACATATCTTAAAGATTTAATCTATGGATGGGATAGTAGTGGTATCATCTTTGTATATAAAGAATAGCACCTTCTCTTGCATTCACTCTCTCACTCACTCATCAAATACGTATTACAGTTCATACTCTATTCTGGATACTGGGTTTCATGCTAAGGAAATGATAAGATTCATGAGAAATGTCTCCTGACCTCAAAGAGATTACAGTAAAGTGAGAGATGGACTGGCAAATATTTAGAGTACTTTGTCATATATATTGTGTTAAGTGAATAGAGGAGAAGGTGCAATTGATTATTTCAGAAGGGAATCATAGAAGGTCTTGAAAAAGGGTAGAAGGAAATCATAGAAGGTCTTGAAAAATGGGTAGAAGGGAATCATAGAAGGCCTTGAAAAATGGGTAGAAGGGAATCATAGAAGGCCTTGAAAAATGGGTAGAAGGGAATCATAGAAGGTCTTGAAAAATGGGTAGAAGTTAACTAGATTAACTGGTTAAGGGGTGGATGAGGAGATGTTTCACTTAGAAGAAACAATTCACTACACAGAAACCCTGGAGCAGTATATCAATGGCCTGTGGTTTTCTGTGGCTAAAGTGTAGGCTGATGGGTAGGTGAACTGGTAGGAGATGAGACTGAAAAAGAGGTAGGGGCCAAAGGAGGCTCCTGGGATGTGTGGGAATTTTAAAAACATATCTGTTGGGCAATAGGGATCCTCTAAATATTTTATCTGGGAGAGAATGTGGTTTGTGAGCTATTAAATTTTTAGAGAGTCGGGTTAGCACCATGGACAGTAGATTGGAGAAAGAATTTGTGATGTGACCAAAAAGGGAGGCTGATCTCAATGTCCAGGTGAGAGTAAGGGGGCCTGAACTCAAATAGTTTAGTGAGTCTAGAATGTAAAGGACAGCTTTAGGAGATACTTAGTATAATTGGCATGACCAGTTGTGTAGATGGCTATAGATGGGGGTGGGTGGGGGTGTTATGGCATAAAAAGTAGAAAAGACTCATAAAACAGTGAGCAGAAGATATTGGGGATATTTTTCTCAGAGAGAAATCTGTATAAATACAGGCTTGTATTAAGTGTTCTAGATTGTTTTCTCATCTCTAAACTCCTATAATATTTTGATAATTTGATTTGGAACCATGCCACTTAGCACTGAACTATAATTTCTATTCTTCTGGATAGTGGGAATACAAAGACAAAGAGAAAGAATCCTTGATCTCCAGAAGCCCATAATGTATGGAGGGGGCAATAAGTAAACAAATAAGTACAAATGTATATGGTGTGTTGTCACCCAGGTATGTGACACCCAGGCATGGCAGGATGCATTTAGGACATTGCATTAAGTGTCTGGTGTAGAGGAGTGACATGATTAGATTTTGAGTTTCAGAAAGATTATGGCAGTCTCAAAGGTGGATTGAAGGGAGGCCAATGGAAAGCTGGAAGACCAATGAGGAGCAGATGCTCAGTTGAAAAAGCAATCACTTTGAGCTGCAAGGCTGGCCCTACTGCACTGTGGAAAGGCACGGTGCCTTCTGAGTTTTGGAGCTCTCACTAAGTCCTAGCATTGCCTCAGGGATCAGTCTAATTATTTAACTTTGGCTTTGTCTTTAGTCATGTAGGGATTCTGAGGAGTTCTGTCTTCTTTTTTACTCCTACTGGTGATGACAGCATGCATTGGCGATACGGACTTGACATTGACCATGTGATGAGAAGACAGAATAGGAAATGAGGGTAAGGGAAGGGTAAAAGACAAGACCTAGAGAGTGCTGTTACCATAGGAGTGAGATCTGGGTGCCTGCTGGTAGGGGAAATTTGCATGAGGGTCCCAAATGCTTGAAGAGTAGGAGAATGCAATTAAAGGAGGCAGGATGGCCTTGAATGGTAAGTGGAGAGGAACATCCCTACATTTTGCCATAGTTCAACCCTTGGTGGTTCTTCAGGTAAGATTTTATATTATGGCTGTAGCAACCAAAATAATAATAAATTGGGTGCAGTGGCTCACACCTGCAATCCTGGCACTTTGGGAGGCTGAGGTGAGCTGATCACTTGAGGTCAGGGTTTTGAGATTCTCCTGGCCAACATGGTAAAACCCTGTCACTACTAAAAATACAAAAATTGGCTAAGCATGGTGGCACACACCTGTAATGCCAGCTAGTTGGGAGGCTGAGGCAAGAAAATTGCTTGAACTTGGGAGGCAGAGGTTGCACTGAGCTGGGTCATGCCACTGCACTCCAGCTTGGGCAAGAGGCGAGACTCTGTCTCAAAAATAAAATGAAATTAAAATCCCAAAATAACAATAAATTACATAGTTCTAAGGATTTTATGTATATTATCTCATTTAATCATAGCAACTCTATGAGGAAACTGAAGCTCAGAGAGGTTAATAATATGCTGAAGGTAGAGCTAGAAAGTGACCGAGCTGGACTTTCAGCCTAGGTAGCCTAGCTCCTGGATCCATGTGCTCAATCATTGAGCTGTCTCCCAGACTCTCTTGGCAAGGGAAGACATGAGCCCATACATCCCTGGATGATGTCTATTTCTTAGCCATTCTAAAGTAAGTCACTCCAGTGCTATGTTTAGTTTAAAATAGAGAAGGAGAAGAAAGGATATTGCTTTGTGTCTGTGGATTCCAGGTGACAGTAAATGGACAAGGAGGAAATCAACAAGAACTGAAGAATTCCAGGATGCCTAGGATGCTGGCTGGACCTCTGGGGATGGACTGATTGCTTTTGAGGAAATACTGTCTTATTAGATCTAAAGGTGATGTTATTGAACCTGTGTCTTTCCTCATTAGCCTGCCCCTGGAAATGCTGGACAGCTGAAGCCACGAAGACAAAAGAGAAGATTAGAGGCAACTGAGACCTAACCAAGTCACGGACCTGGAAGATGAAAAGGTGAGTCTTGTTTGAAATTGCATCTCCTGGGCCCACTTCAATGCCAGAGCTTTCAGGCAGAATTGTGGTGCACACACTTTTCTTTATTTTTAGAGGTAAAACATTGATTGTTCTGGAGACAAGAAACTCACCTTAGCTGTGAACTAATGCCTCAGTCCAATGTAGGGATCAGTGTCTCCATGGCTTTCTAACCCCTGGGCAATGTTTTATAGCAATTACCTGTACAACCAGTTGCTATAGTTACCTATTGTCTATGCTTCAAGAAGAGAAATATCTATCTAAGCTAGTTAGCAGAAGAAATAGGTGCTGAGACCTGACAAGAATGGGACATGCAGAAAAAATATTTTTATCCACATAGTGACAAGTTTTAGAGCATTTAGCCTACTTACAGGCCAGTGATCATGGATATCTATCTTTTCCATATGAATCATCCCAATTCACAAAGATTAGCCCAAAACAGCTGTGTTTAAAATAGCCACATTGGCCATATTGCCATAGTTGTAACTGATTGAATCAGGGTGAACACCTAACCCAGGCTGGGACAATCTGATTCTCTCCCCTGGAAATCAGGACTGAAGTCTTTCCAGTCTGTCTGGATAAATGGCAGGACCTGTTCTATGTAAGCTTGAGAGTGGGGACCATTTTCTGTCTTATGGAATGAGGAAAAGAGAAAGCATACTTGTAGAGGGAGAGTAAGCCTATTTGCAGAGAAAGCAGTGGAGACAGGAAATGTAGCTTAAGAGTTTTTAAGTTCCTGTCCCTTTCTGAAGCAGGATTATTTTCTGCCTTAGAGCATTTTCTTTCTTTTTGTATTCATTACTATTATTACTCATTTTTTGTTCTTACTGGTGTGAATTAGGTTCTGTCACTTCTCACTAAAACTCACAGTGTGCACCAACATAAGTTATGCTCAAGGTCCCTGTGATGGGTTGAATTGTGTCCTCCTAAAATTATATGTGGAAGTCCCAACTCCCAGTGCCTCCAAATGTTACTGTATCTAAGGACAGGATCTATAAAGAGGTAACTAAATTAAGTGAGGTCATTAGGGTGGGCCTTAATCTATAATAACTGTTGACTTTATAAGAAGAGATTAGGACACAGGCATGCATAGAGGAAGACCTCGTGAAGATACTCATCTACAAGCCAAGGACAGAGGCCTCAGAAGAAATCAACCCAAACCACACCTTCATCTCAGACATCTAGCCTCCAGCATTGTGAGCAAATGAGCTTCTGTTATTTAAGCTATCCAGTCTGTGGGAGTTTGTTAGGTCAGCCCAAGCAAATGAATGCACCTGCTATGCACAGCATGAGACTATAATTCTTCCTCCCTCTGCCCCCACCAAAGAAAACTTGATAATCGACTAACTGCTGGTTCTTTTTTTAATAGTGATCCGTAAAGACAATAGCAAAAAGATCTTTTATTTTGGCTAAAAAGTCAATAACTGGCATTCAAGGCCCCTGATGGAGTAGAGCTCTAAAGGAATATATCTTCTTAATGTTCTTGTTTGGCTTAAATGAAAAGTGTTCAGCTTCATTCCTTCTCAAGGAAAGGTGCCTGCTAAAGCTTTAATTTTACATGAGAAAATGATTGTTTTTTCACTAATTGGAATGAATGGGAACTCTTTCTTCAATTCATTTAAACTCAGGTGAATACAAAGCAAGTCACTTTGCAGAAAGAAGTCCAGGAACTTGCAGATTCTTCTTACTGCCCTTGAGTTCTGAGGTCAGTGTATGAAGTTATTTTCATCAGTTATTGTCACATTAGAGAATTAGGCAAAGAAAAGCATCCAGGTTTTTCTTACTTTTAATTAGGACAAGATATAGGAAAATGGTGTTGGCATTTCAAAAAAAAGTTGAGAGGAGAAGTGAAGGCCAAGAGTGAATAAAAAAAGATGTTGATTTAACTGAACTACAGTGGCATTTAAGAGGTCGCTGAGCAGAGACAAAGTGCAAAGGAAATAGAAATAGCTTATAGACTCATAACACAATATGTGCCAATAGAAGCAGACACCGAAAGGATTCTGTCATTTGTGTGTGTGCTTCAAGGCAGTTTTTTTTTTTTTTTTTTTTTTTTTTTAAAGGAAGAAAGGAGAATTTTATTTGGAACATTTTGTGGTGGTCACATGTTCCTGCAAAGGAGAATAGATATGGCAAGTCAGTTTCAACTCATATGTAGCTCTGAATATTTGGATTATTATCTCCCTGGAGGATTGTGTTGAGATGGATTCTGAGGATGCATTTGGATTTGGTAGGAAGGAGCATCAATTAAGGAGAATTAATGAATGAATATAAATATGAATGTTGTGCATGTGCATTGGTGAGACCAAAAGTCAAACACTGGTGGCCCTGGGTCCAAGCGGAATCTGAGAGAGTGTTTTAAAAAAAAATCATTTCAATAGTTTTTGGGAACAGGTAGTTTTTGGTTACATGACTCAGTTATTTAGTGGTGGTTTGAAATTTTGGTGCATCTGTCACCTGAGCAGTGTATGTTGTACCCAATGTATAGTTTTGTTTGGCCCAGCTGGTTTCCAAAAATGATTTGAACTAAACATTTAAGAGTAGAGAGGTTTCATATTCTTTTGGCCCCCATCCTACCCTTTCACGTTTTCAGTTTCTTTTATAAAATCCAGGAATACTGAGTATTTCTGCATGACAGCAGCAAGATGGAGCTGGGTAGTGGCTCAGTTTAAGCATGGCCCCTGTGGACAGTGGGCTGTGTGATCCCAGGCCTCAGGCTAATTACACCTTCTGGGCTCAGGGATCATGAGGCTGTGGATTGAGGATGTGGCTAGTGGAGGGCCTCAAAAGTCAGAAAGTGCTGAAATTTTAAGACCATCACAGCCTACAAAGCAGAAAAAAGGTTTGGCAAGTATGGCTAAAAATTAGATGTCTTTTAGTAGTGAGAACAAGACCACAGACCATAGTGTTCCGAAAATATGTGGTGACTGTAGTTTTTTCTGGAGTGGGTGGACAGTCTGAAGTTTTGTGAGGAGAAAGCTGTGACCTATAAAATATAGATTCTGGAGAAGTCCTCTTTGCTCTATTTATGCTACTTCTGGGCATCACCTTTAATGGGTAGAAAAGTGACACATTCCATCAATCTACCATTCTACCATTAAAAAGAATGGAATCAGTATAGATGAAACCACTTCTTTGAACTCTAGATTCACATGTCCAACTGTCTACTTCCTATCCTTGCTGTTTTTGTCATAGAATTCAAACATAAGTGTCCAAAATGAAACTCATTCTTTCCTCCCTTCCCCACAAGATCTGGTTCTTTCTGGTGTGTTTATCTCAAGGAATAGATCTTCCTCCATTCAGCTATGAAAACCAGGAAGCTCTTGCTCTTTATCTGCCATTCCCTCACCCTTTATCCAATCCTGAATCCTAGTCAATTTTTCCCTAAGTATCTTTTGAATCTTCCCACTCCTCTCTGGCTTTCCTGCTGTCACTCCTCTGGCCTCGCTCCAAAAGTTTTTTCACATAGCAGTCACAGGCATCTTTGTGAAATCCTAAACTGGTCATGTCTTCTCCCTGCCTCAAAATAGTTCAATAGCTTTCCATTGCTCTCGAGATCCAAGCCCCACATTCTTTGCCCACACTTGCATCCTCACAAAGGCTTGGCATTTGCCCTTTACAGGACTTGCAAAGCTTGCCATCTTCCCTTGTACCTTAACAAATCCATTTTTATAGAAAAGCAGATCTCTCCAGTTCCCAGCCCAAAGCATGACTAAATGAGATGTTTCTGTAAGAGAAAAATAGAGATAAATTATTCTGCTTTTATTTGGGTAATACTTGATTTTTAATTTATTCTTTCAGTACTTGCTGTGATTGTAGCAGTCAATTCTAATTTTTTTTCCTGCTGCTTAAATGTCAGCAGCCCATCTTTACTTAGAACTGATAGAAGTAATTGTTTCATGTACTTGAACTGAATAGTGATTACATGGCCTAGGACAAATTTGAAGGTTAGCCTTCCAATCCTTTGAGAAGCAAATTTCAGAAACATCTGGTGAGGGACTGTAGTTCTATAGGTCATCTTACCTTCAGAGGACCAGCATCCTTTGAGTTTACTTTCTTCGTTGTCTTGGGAGATCAAGTCTTAAACACTGAGTAACCATTTTGAACTAATTATTAATAAAAGAAGTAGATGATGGTCTATAGAGATGTGCTGTCCAATAAGGTAGTCAGTAGCTATCTGTGGCTAAAGTTAAATAAAATTCAAAATGTATTTTCTCAGTTTGAGTAAGTATATTTCAAAAGCTTAATATGCACATGGCTAGTGGCTACCATATTGGACAGTAAAGATGTAGAACACCATCACAGAAAGTTCTATTGGATGGTTTCCCTCAGCAGAGATCTTCGCTTGACATATAATGTATCTATAGTAACACATATCTATTCAATTAGTAGTCTCCTATTTTCAGTGACAATTGCTGTTATTTGTTTAGTAAAATCGTAAATCCATGTGGTCTGGAGGGAAGGAGATAGGTCAAATGAAAAACATGGAAGGTAGTGGAATTCGAAGAGGGAGTCTCCTCTAAGGGTCGCTGGGGTATAGAGTGGAGGGGGCAAGGTTTGGGTGGTTTTGTCTTGTACCATGCTGGCTCCCATGTGGACACAGACAGGATTATCATGTGATTTATGTCCACAGAAAAACCAAATCTAGGGCCCTTTTCACTTTTCCATAGGATTGGGTCAATTATTAAGGTGAAAAATGAGCCATCCTCATAGTGGGAGTAGGACAACTACATGCAAGTGATGTGCACCATCCAAAAAATTTCTGCCTTCTGCCACAACACTGCTGCCCATTATCTGAAGCATCTGCTACTCATAAAATGCCTTCATAACTACGCTCAGTTTGACGCAACTTGGTTTTCTCTTTGTTTGCTTTCTGAGGCTGTAGAAAAGTGGACAATTCTATTTAAGTATCTGGTGTAGGTAGGTGATTTGATTTTATTATAGTTCAGCTGAGTGATTGCCATTGTTCTCCTATCTAATAACAATGGGAATAATAACAGCCAGTGTTTATTAAAGACTCACTCTGCTTCAGCCTTTATGCTGAAGGCTGCATGTTCCTGATCTCATTTAATACTTACAAAGATCTCTGAGGTGGTTTACACAGTGGTTAGGAGTACAGGTCCCCATCCTGGCCCTTCCATTTGCTGGCTGTGCCTGTCTCCTCATTAAAGGCAGTTCATGGTACTTTCTTTACTTTTTGTTAGGATTACATGAATTACATGGAAACTATTTAGAAAACAATTTGCATGTAAGAAACTTTCAATGATTATTTCTACTATTATTATTCCTATTTTTACTAGTGTGAAAACATGGGTTTAAGGCTTAAGGAGGTTGAATAATGTTCCCAAGGCCATATACTTTGCATATGGAGGAGCTAGGGCAGGAACCCTCACTATCCTGATGCCAAAGTCAGATCCTTAACTCCAAACAACTCCCTCTAAGGCATGACTATATCCAGCTACGTTGATGTGTTAGCAAGTAAGATAATGTATATGGGAGTGGTTTAGAAATTATGTCAAGGTAGGATTATCATGATTACCAACAAAAAGGACTAATTTAATTTAATTTAGTTTTTCTTTGATTTATAATACCAGCAGTTTTTTTTCCCCCAAAGAAGTAAATTTGCTTTCTCTTCCTTCCTCCTTAAAAAGGGAGGTTTTCATGCCTATGACTTTGATCAGAGGTACTGGAGAGTCCTGAAGAACAGAAAGCTAGCCTTTATAGAAGTGAAGGTACCAATTAACATTTCAGAATACTAAACATCCTAGGTACCGGTTGGCAATTATTCTCAACAAAGATTTATGGATGTTGATGTGTCAGAAACTAAATTGGGTAACAGGTGTGTAAAAATAATTTAGACATGATTCCTACCTTAAGGGGCACAGAATTTAGTGAAGGAGGAGAATATATAAGCAATGTCTTTTAAGTTGTCTGGGGAATTTGTGTTCATAGAAAAAAAGACATTTAACATAGATCTGTTGGATGGTCTGAGAAGAGTAGAAATGCTCTAAATGGAAGGAGAAACAACAAATCACTGGGAACACAGTTAACTTATTTCTTAGTTAAAAAATGTTGTTTGATAGGGTTAGAGCTTAGAACACACAGGTGCAACTTTCTGGAGATAAACTTGGGCAAGCAGGTAGGCTGTGCTGAGAATCATGCTACGAAATTTGGACCCTATTCCAGACATTAGGGAGCTATGGAAGGTTTTAGACAAAAGCATAACTGTTTAGAAAGATAACATGGCACCTGTATGGAGGATTAATATGGAGGAGGGTTGAGCCCAGAGGCAGAACAGTTGATTGAATATTCCAGATAGTTTGGATTCTGAATGTTGAGGGAGAGGATGGATTCAAGAGACATTTTAGATAAAAAATTGGCGGGGCTTGGTGACTGAAGATAAAGAGTTAGGTGACTCAAGATAAAGAAAGAAGTTCAAATGCTGTTATTTAGTGCTTGCGTTGTGCCTGTGCTGTGCTAAGTACTAGAGATACAAAAAAATATTAAGGAATGGCTCCTGTGTTTAAGTAGCGGGAAAGAAATAAAAGTATAATAAATATATACAATGCAATACGAGGCATGTAAAGATAGATAATTTATAAAGAATCAATACACAGGAGGCTGCTGAGAATGATCCTACATTTTCTAGCTCCAGGGACTGGTTGGTTGTTGGTGTCTTTGAATAAGAGAGGGGAAAAGAGGAACAGGAGTAGGGAAAAAAGGAACATTGGTTTTGGTGTTCACAAAGCAGTTGGAACTTAATATATTCTTGCCATAGTCAGACACAATCTAGCTCCTTCTGGATTTGCAAGAGTTACAGAAAAAGGAAAACAGTAATTGTCTTTTCTAAAAAACCCTGCTGGTATGATGTTTTTCCTTTTAAATGGTTTTGTTATGAATATAAAAGGAGAGAAAGACTATTAAATGCCTCTTTACCTCCCATAGTCTTGATTTGGGTTCTAAAAATTCTTCCTACACTAATTATGAGGGTTCTGCCTATTCACCTTGAAAACTTCTGGTTCAATTATTATTATTATTTTTGTAGAATTAGTACTGAATGCTAAGCTTGTTTTTATTTTACAGGCAAATATCTTAGATATCCTAAGATATTTAATGGGTCTCATAATCAGCATTGCTTTCTAAAGTTCAAGTAATCTGTATCTTTTCAGTGACCTGTACTTTATATGGATTAGACAGTAATTTATGGATAAGTGAAGATTTTTGCAAAATATTCCATAGTTTGAAAAGATTAATAAAAGAGCCATGTACAAATATATGAACTAAACAACTATCTGGAAAGCAAGTTTAACAAAAGCCAAAAATGAGTATAGTATCAAAATCAGCTAAGAAATTATTCTAAACTCTGTACTATTATTATTTTGTAAATAGGAAATTTCTTCTAGGGAGGTCAAGGAACTTGGATAATACTGCCCCACTTTCAGCCCTCATTTGCAGCCTCAAATATGTGAGTTCACTAGAGAATAATTACAACCCTGATGTTAGGAATCATGGATGACATATGATTATAGGTTTTCCATATAATAATGGGATGGAAGCTTTATGCCTCACTGTGTTCAGAAGAAAAGAGATTATAACTTGGAAATGAGCATAAACAGATCTGGGCCATCACTTATATGAGCACAAAGAAGGCATCTGAGGCCAGCTATATTAGGGTGCAATGTTCTCAGCCTTTTGGTTTTTGTGAACCTCCTGAGTGCTGAGTTCGTGGGGGGAAATTAACCTTTTACTTTGCCAACAGAAAACCTCACCACTACTGTTACTCTGCTTTAGGAATGGACAGTTGAACACTCTAGTAGAGGAAGGATGTGTATGGCAGTGATTGCTGCACTTTCATCAGAAGCCACAGCCAGACTACAGTTCCCAGCCTTCTTCCCAGTGAGATGAGCCATCGGGATGTGGCACAAACGAGGTTCATCACTTGCTGTCCCAGCCTATAAAAACCTCCTACACAATTCTCCTCTCTTCAACTTCCCATCTGTAGGACAGACACTAAGCATCCTGCATAGGACCCAGGGGCCCAGTGGTGACCGAATCACAGGAAGCCCAAGTACCCAAACGACCCTGGAAGGCCACCTGTTGACCCAGAACATTCTTACTGGATTACAAGTGAGTAATGCAGAGGTGAAACTCACTCCTCTGAGAAGGGGACATTGACCAGCAGTGCTGATATCTCTGGGAGCTCCATGAGGCTCATTCTGGGAATGGGGAAAAAACTGGAAACCAGAACCAACTGCTTTTAGAACAAGCGACTGTTACCAGGTAAAGAAGTAGTGCTCAGGTGACATTTACAGGTATAGCAAAACAAAGCAACCTCTCCCGAAACCATTACCAAACAACAAACCAAAACTAAAAACCAGCCCAGGAAGGAGCATGTCCCTTATCTCTCCTCCATTCTTGCAGTCTCCTTCCAGAACCTGCTACTGGCAGAACCTTCAGGAAGAAGTTGACAAAGCTGAATATGGTTTGCAGAATTCCAGATTGTAGAAAAATGGCTTTCCAGTAAAACTGAATATAGAAAAATGGCATTCCAGTAAAGAGAGAATAACTTAATTACCAGCCCATTAAGAAATATACTTTCATTGTATTAAACCACAAAGATATTTGGTACTCGTTACAGCAGCTAATCAAAACAGATATTTAAATGGGATACAATTAGTTTTATGAAAACTCACTATAGTTTCCTTGCTCTTTTTTGTTATTTCATGAAGGACTTGGTAAAAATTTGCCTCCTGCCAATGTTCATGGGGAAGTATGTGGAAACTATTAGTGTAGATAGCTCCACTCTCTTTTCCAAGTATATGTGTGTATCTCAGATGTTCATAGAATCCTGTATGTATGTGAGTGTATAAACGGAAGAAAAAAATGTGGCTGGGGGCATGAGCCAGGGGAGATTGGAAGGTGAAGTAGATGAGAGAAAGTTTGGATTTAAAAGCTGTTTTGGGGCCCAGGTGACAAGGTGTTACATATAGAAGGGAAAGAGTTTATATTCTTTATACACTTTTTTCCATCTTTTTTACAGTAAGATAGGGTCTTGCCATGTTTCCCAGGCTAGAGTGCAGTGGTTCAATCACAGCTCACTGCAACTTCCAACTCCTGGGAGCAAAAAAATCCCGCCTCAGTCTCCTGAGTGCTGGGACTACAGGCATGCCCCACCACACCTGGCTGATTTTTATTTTTCTCACTATGTTTCCCAGGCTCGTCTCAAACTGGGCTCAAGTGATCCTCTCACCTCAGTCTCCCAAAGTGTTGGGATTACAGGCATGAGCCACCATGTCCAGCCTCTAGACTTCTTTTTAAAAATTAATTTTGTGGCTCAAGGTATTCCAGAAATGGCCATTGTAGTTGACTTCATGTCCCTCTGACATGAGCCTCCAACATTGCGGGTGCTTTTTTTTTTTAGTACTTTTTTTTTCTTACATTCTAACATTTTCCAGGTTCACCTTGTGTATTTTCTGCCTGATCCTAGCAACTCTACATTTCTTCTTGGGCCTTGGTAATTCTGGCAGCCCAAGAACTAAGGGCTTTGAATGCATCCCAAGAAGGCACCTGAGCGGGCCTTCCTCGCCTCAGCTCTTCCCTTTACCTCTCTTCTCTCACTGCTCTAACTGTACTGGTCTCCTAGCTATTCCTGGACAGGCTTACTCCTACCCCAGGACCTATGCACTTGCTACTCTCTTGGCCTAAAATGCTCTGTTCTCAGATTCCACTAGCTCATTGCTCACTTCCTTTGGGTCTCTGTTCAAATGCCACTTTATTAGCAAGACCTTCTCTTATTAGTCTGTATCATCTCCCATCCCCTGCCCACCCACACTCATTCTGGACTCTCTAATTGCCATCTTAACACATTATATACAATATTTTTTTCTTGATTATGGTCTGCATTCCAATGATAGAATACAGGTTTTATGAGAATAGGGTTTTTTTTCGTCTGTTTTGTTTACTTCTATATTCCTGGAACCTAGGAGAGCTCCTGGCCCATAATAGGCACTTATTACATGTTTGTTGAATTATTATAATGTTGTTATTGCTGATTCTGGCATGGACATGCCACTTATATTCTATGACCTTTCTTTACAATGTACCTCCTGTTTTGTCAGTCCCGTATTTAAAACTCTTCAGGTGGTTTTTCTTTGCTGTCAAAATAAATTCCTTAGTATGACCTTCTCAATCTGTCCCTGTCAAGTCCTCTAGCCACACCTCTTGTCACTCATCTCCTTCTACTCTGCTCTCCCACCATATTGAAATGTTTGCACTATCCAGTGGATCAGTGATCTCTTTTACTCTCTGGGTTTGTGCATGGCCTCTTCTCCTTTGAAGATACTTTCCACACCTTTTATCCTTTACAGTTCAACTTTAGACATCATCTCTTCTGGGAAGACATTTTGCCTTCAAGACAGGTTAGTCCAATAGTACTAGATGTTTACCTCCATCATCCACACACTATGGTGTATTTTGATGGCCTAGTTTATTGTAATTTAAAGCAAGTCTGTCTTAGTCTGCTCAGGCTGCCATAATAAAGTACCCAAGACTGAGTGGCTTAAGCAACAGAAATTTATTTTCTCAACAGTTCTGGAGGCTGGATGTCTGAAATCAAGGAGCCAGTGTGGTCAGGTTCTGGTTAGGGTTATCTTCTTGGCTTGTGTCCTCATAAGGCCATTCCTTGGTATGTATGTGTGGGGAAAGAAGGGAGCAAGTTCTTCCTCTTCTTACAAGGCCACCAATCCTATCAGATAAGGACTCTACCCTCATGACCTAAACCTTATTTACTTCCTAAAAGCCCTATTTCTCAATACAGTCACATTGCAGGTCAAGGCTTCAATATGTGAAATTCAGGGACAGAATTCAGTCCACAGCAGAAATCTTACTTTGAATTTTATTAGTTAAAACATTAAACATCCATCAAACTAAGACTCACATAACTATTTCTGAAAGAAGACATATAAGAATGAAATGGGAAAGAACGAAGGATGAAGCTGAGCTCTGAGGAACCCAGTGGGGAATGAGGAGGCTGTGTCTGGAATACCTGCTATTGAAATGCTAGAGTCTTACAGGAACTTTCTTCCAAGGTCACACTGAGAGAGGATAATGCTCCACGTGTGAAGAGTGTGTCCCTCTTTGGTATGTTTTGGACAGCGTCTGATGTTGGAAAGATGAGTCTAGGACAATGGTGTTGTAGGATGCCTTCAATTAAAAAACAAATGAACAAGACCAAGGGTCAATCAACATCGGCCATCTGTAAGGAGGGGCAAGCTCCCACTAGCAGAAGCTGGAGCCAGGTGGGGCTCAGGACTGCATAACAAACTTTGTGCTAAGGATGTTTGGCAGAGTAACAGGGAATAATCTGGGGTTCTTGTACTAAATCCTTTGTTTCAGGGGTACTGGAATGGTAATGAGAAATCTGAGAAGCAGCTCAGTCAGGAAGGGCCCAGGGAGTGCTGCATGTCTGGGTGATAGGCACACCCCAAGAATTCAGCAGTGCAGAGCCTCCCACGGCATCACGGGAGCCTCACTAGGACTGGATCACTGGATCCCAGGATTGGAAATGTTCTTAGCCCCTGTGATTATTCCTCTAGTCCCACGAGCCTTTTTCCTCACAGTTATGCCCTCCTGGAGTTTCCAGAGTAACCTACAAAATACAAGGAAAAAGCCATTTCATTGTAACTGGCAACTTTATATTATTATCAGGATATAAAGGGACTCCAGGGGAGAGAGGAGTGTAAAGTTTTAAGCTTTGGACCCAGATTTATAGAGATCACAGAAGTCTCTTCTCCCCAGGAAGAACCCTCTCCTCTATTAGGAGGGGAGACTTTTGATGTTAAAACTTATGACAGCCAAGGCAAATAGTGCCTCCAGACTCCTACTGCCCCAGGCCTTTTACAGTCAAGACCTTCATCAGGTTTCTGAATATCCAAATTGCCTACCTCTTACAAACTAGATGGGAACATGGGGGATTATCAGGATGTCTTAACAGTTATCTGTATTAGCAGAAAGAATAGAACATTTATTTGCAGATTTATAGTGCAGCAAAATAAGTCTGCTTCATAACTGCCAAATCCCATGCCATGGGAAGGATGTGGATAAGATTTCAGAATGGCTTCAAAATCACTTTATGATTTAAATGGTTCCTACTCTGTGGTTTCCACTGCTCTGATGTACTCTTCAGCCCTCTCATCGAAGGTGCCCATACACCACGAACAACTTGCATTATTCTGCAGACAGCAGAATGGCACAAAGATGAGTTCAAGGTGACCTTTGGGCTCATATTCTTTCAGCCTCAACTTTTTATCTGGAAAACAACTATAATAAGATGCTGCTTCCTGTAGGGTTGGTAGTGAAACATTGCATGTAAACTGCTATGTAGTAAGCATCTAATAGACAAGAGCTATTATTATCACATTCACGTTTCCCATACTAGGGTATTCATGCCACAGAAGGACAAGAGCTGACTTTATTCACCTCCAGATGGTCACATAGTCCGTAGCACATAACAACTGGTCAGTCATTGCTCAATGAATAAGGAAATGGACTGAACTACTGTTTTCAATGGTATCAAAAGTTTTTAAATCTTAGCACTAATATAATTGTTTTAACTTACATGTGCACAAGTCACCTTCCATGCTTGTTAAAATGCAGAATCCTGGGCCCCATCCTTAGAGATTTTCATTCAGTAGGTCTGAAATGGAGCCCAGCAATATGAATTTAAGACAGGCTCCTCAGATATTTCTGATGTAGGAGGGTCTTGGACTAAACACTGAGAAATACTTTTAGGTTCACTGGTTTACAGGTTGCATTGTGCATGGGAAAAGTAATTTCTATATATCATTTGGGGTTCAGGGAGGACAAAAGAACCACTGTAAATATTGTGTGAATAAGGGATTGACCTTAGAAATTTAAATGTACTTTGCATGGTTGGGAGGCACTGGGGAAGGGAAAGTCTGGAAAGGGCAGCCAGAGAACCAAACAGTCACGAAACATGATTATTAGGAGATCTGGTACAGGTGGGCAGGTCACAGTGTGCAAGAAAACTCCATATCCTGTGTGTGTGTCTGACTGCTGGTATGGGGCTGCAAAGAAGGTTGACAGAGAAGTCTGGAGAAGCTGCACCACTGAAGTTGGCCTTGGAGCTGCCTTTGTTTGGTGGGGCCAGAGTTAGAAAGAGGAGTTGGAAACTGGAGCCCAGTAGCTGCATTCGTATGGGTCTGTCACCATGTCTGCCCACTGTGACCTTCTGAGAATAATGACTTCTTCATTTCTTCTGCAAGTTCCTCTTTTGGAGATCCTCCCACTCAGATCCACATAGGGAAGAAGCTTCTGGACCATGCAATTTCCAGCTTTCATCTAGTGGACATAGCACACACTGGCACATCTTAATGCACTAAAAATTACATATTTGACACCCTCTCCATCCTGCTGCTTTTGGTCTCTGAGTGCTGGGTGTTCATTCCTCTTGAGTTTCTGTGTATTTCAAGAGCACTTTCGAGAGAATTCCAATATTTTTATGAGTAAGAAGTTTGTAAGTTTTTGCAAACCCAAGTTTATTTGGCATGTTGGGAAAACACACACAATGAGCTGCATCCTTGAGTCAGCTCATCATCAATAAATAAAAGACAATAGATATAGATGTGACATGAGTGAAACAGGGTTACAGTACTCTTATTAGAGAAATTGGCATTTTAGAATTCAGCCAATTCCAGAGAGATATAGGTGTATCCTTAAGATGGGCATCCCTGAGCAACTTCAAAGATAGCCTTTGTGAATGAACAGAGGTGGTGGAATTCTGCCTGCCAAGCAAAGGTGGAAGATGACTGTAGTGGTTGAGTAATGGCCCTTTTATTAGTCCATTTTCATACTGCTATGAAGAAATACCAGAGCCTGTAATTTATAAGTAATCACAGTTCCACATGTCTGGGGAGGCCTCACAATCATGGTGGAAGGCAAAGGAGAAGCAAAGGCACGTCTTACGTGGCAGCAGACAGGAGAGAATGCGCAGGGAAACTGCCCTTTATAAAATCATCAGCTCTTATGAGACTTATTCACTATCATGAGAACAGCATGGCAAAGACCCACCTTCATGATTCAATTACCTCCCTCCAGGTCCCTCCCACGACACATGGGAATTATGGGAGCTACCCAAATTCAAGATGAGATTTGAGTGGAGACACAGCCAAACCATATCAGCACCCTAAGTATCAGGTCCTAATCCCTGGAACCTATAAATGTTGCTTTACGGTTGCAAATAAAATGTATCATACAATTTTATAATTTTTAATAACTGTAAAATATGTTACAAATGATAAGTTTTTGCAGATAGGATAAAGTTAAGGATACTGATATGGGGAGATTATCCTGGATTACTGGGTGGGTTAAATGCCAACATAAGTGTCTTTATAAAGAGAGACAGAAAGATTAGGTACAGAGACAGAGGGGAGGAACAGGTGGCCATGGAGGCAGAGATTGGAATGATTTGGTGGGGGCCAGCCTCTAGCAGGGGCATTGCCTTGCTCACACCCTGATTTCAGCCCAGTGGTGCTGATTTTGGACCTCCAGCCTTCAGAACTATGTGAGAGTAAATTTCTGTTGTTTTAAGACACCAAGTATTGGGTAATTTGTTACAGTAGCCACAGAAAACTAATGTAATACACTTTTTTTTTTGGTCCTCCACTTCCCCACCTCCCCTTTGGAGTGGAACTCTCTGTTTGCTGCAACAGAAGGGCTGGTAGTGGCTGGGAGAGAAGGAGACTCCCTGAACTGTAGCAGAGGGCAGCTGGCTTTCTGGCACTTTCCAGTTCTGGGGGGAACTTTGAATGTCCTTCCTTTGTAGAAGCAAGTGTTACTGGCAGAGCTCCACCTATATTGAAAATACCTTTTTATTTCAAATTGAGCCCAGTGTCTTCAAGCCCTCCAATCCTGGGATAACTGTTTCTTTTGCAGACATATAAAATAACTTAAGTCCCAGTCATGCATAACTGTGGTACTCTGTGCCCTTGGACATTCTGAGGAGTCGTTCTTGGTTGTTTCTTTTCCACTCTAGAATTTAGTTTAGATGTCTCTGTGAGTCTCCTTTGGCATCTAGTATCAGGTTCTTCAGGCTGCTGTCTTTGCCTGTGCTTTCAGGTAAGAACCACAACCCTCTCTTCATCCCCAAGGCATGTGATGGAGAATTAGGTGAGGTTCTGGGCTGTTTGAAGGTATTACTGTCCATCTCCTGAGACCTTGTATTAGTCATCTAGGGCTGCCGTCACAAAGTCTGACAAACTGGGTGGCTTAAACAATAGAAATTAATTTTCTCACTCTACAGGCTAGAAATTTGAGATCAAGGTGTCTGCAGGGTTGGTTTCTTCTTGAGGCCTCTTTGGCTTGTAGGTAGCCGTCTTCTCCTTATGTCTTCACATGGTCTTCCCTTTATGTCTTTCCGTGTCCTAACATTCTCTTATAAGGACACTAATCATATTGGATTAGGGCCCATGCTAATGCCTTCACTTTAACTTAATAACATATCTCCAAATATAGTCACATTCTGATCTACTGGAGCTTAGATTACAGCATATGATTTTTTTTTTTGAAGGGGATGAAGAGCACAATTCATCCCATAACAGATCTCAATTTCTTGTACTGAGGCAATTTTCATGAAGGGCTTACATGGTAAGCACTACATAAATAATGAGTTATTCAATTGTAGCATTATTATTTCCATTCTCTCATGCAGCTACAAAACTACCACATTTCTATATACATAATATACCTATTATAAATGTATACATATTTCTATGGTACCTCTCTTGGTAAATCATTTTAGTGATTTCATTTAAGTAATAAATCTGGGTGACTTGCTTTCTGTTTCCCAGAAGCCTTGGGGATTTCTAAAACATAAGACAAACCTTCTTAATTTTCACTCATTAACTCATTGAACAAATATTCATCAAGGGTGCTGTGCTGGCCTCTGGAGGTCACAGTGTTGATTAAGACTGGACAGTTTACAATTCAGTTTAAATGTCATGGGGAGGTAAGTACCGTGTGACAGTGGAGGCTGTAGGAAGGGGCCTGTGATAGAACAAGCTTGTCCACACATTCTTTGACATTCCTCTCTAGTGAGAGGAGGTATATATATTCCCTTTCTTTGAAACTGGGCTGATTTTGACTGTGTTGACCAGTAGAATATGGCAGAATTTGTGCTTTTACAAGGCTTTAAGGAAGCAGCAGCATCCTTGCTTAGAATGCTTATTTTAGAGGAAGCCAATGCCGTGTGACACGTCTGACTATCCTGAGAGCCATCTCTAACCATTCAAGCCATCTCATAACCATCTCAGCTCTGGAGGGATGTCCTAACTTGCCAAATTATGATCTCTATAAAATGGCATTTAAAAAAATACTACTAAGTTTTAGAGTTGTTACCTAGCCATAGGTAACTGAAGCAAGACCCTAATTCAGACGTAGAAGATAATTAAGAAATCCTATATATCATGTATCCAACATTAAAGCACTGAGTGCATGGAGACACAGAATTTTTGGACAATGCCTATCTGCAAAATCCATTCCCTGCTTTCATATGTGAAGGCAAAGGCAAGTACCTCTTCAGACATTAGGTCTTACAGTTCCTGCTCTGTTGATGAACTCCACGGAAAGTGCTGATTTTGAACATTAGGTAAACTACTACCTGTGGAGCCCTTCATTCTCCTGGGGGCTGGTACTGCAATTTGCTACAGTGGCCCCACTCCAGTGGCTCTATGGGTCATTACTGCAGGCTGCTTATTCAGCCTTTCCTCAACCCATGGTACCTGCCACAGAATCTACCTAATTCTGCTACTTAATGTGTTTTGCCTTGACACTAATTCTCCTGCCCTTCTCTCTCCTTGTTAATTATTTTTCTCTGTCCTAAGTTGCTTTTTTCACATCACTGGGTCTAAGCATCCCTGGAAACATTATCCCTCCAGCTCTCATGATACATTGCGGAAAAGCAGCATCAGAGAGAGATTCAGGGAGTGGACCCTAGAGGTAGACTACCTGTGTTTGAAGCCCGATTTTGCCTCTTACACTCAACATGACTTTGGGGCCTCTGGGCTTCAGTTTCCACGATGACAAAGTAAGAAAAATGGTAGTGCCTGCAGTGTACGGTCTATGTGAGGATAAGACAGAGATCATTCATGTGAAATGTGCAGAATAATGTGAGTATCCAACAAATGTCAATTTTTATAACTCATAACATGCATCTTATAGTATGCTAATTATCTGCTTATTTATGGGTCTAAATTCTTTGAGGATAGACAGTGTCTTGAGCACTATAACCTCCCTAATGCTCTGCAAAATGTGCAACATACATTAGGCATGGAATAACTACTTTTGGAATGAGTGAAGGCTACAAAAACCAGTTAAAGTCTGTATCTGTCAGTAGAAGGTCAATAATATCTTCATCAGATGAAGGTAGCAAAAGTTGGATAGCAGCTTGATTTTGTAGAATATGCTCTATATCTGTCAGTAGAAGGTCAATAATATCTTCATAAGATGAAGGTAGCAAAAGTTGGATAGCAGCTTGATTTTGTAGAATATGCTCTATATCATTCCAAGAACCAAAACAAATTTAATTAAGGGGTTAAGTAAAACAACTGCATTAAAAATATGGTTCTTACACAAGACTTTTTTGTTATTAATGTGTGGTTAGGGTGCTTGATAATGTAAAGCTGTAATGATCAGGTTCCTAAAGAACTTGGAACATAGGAATCCAGAACCTGAAACCCCCTGATTATTTATGGAGGGGCTGCGTAAATAAAGAACTATTTATTTATATATAGAATCCACCTATTTAAGACAGAATTTAAATTGGTATATAGCTACTCATATAATAATTTATGATGAGAAAATACATTAAAATGAAGTAATGTAGTTGAGTTCTAAGAAAAAGGTAAGTTAAAAAGTTAGATGAAGCTGAAAATGAAGTTTGTTCCCAAAATGCTTGCTATGCAGTCCTGTTCATTTTCCAGAGACAGGTCACAAATTTGAACTTTCTACTAGTTTTTATGTGAAAATCATAAAAATACCAATTACATGAGTCCCACTTCGGAATAATAATGCTAACAGCTAGCATTTATCACATGTTTACCCAGTGCCAGCTGAGGCTCTTAGTGCTTTTCTTGCATTAACTCTTCATCCTTACAGTGATCATAGGAGGTAGGTACTTGGCCCAGGCCTTGCAGCTGGCACAGCGTTTTTAAACCAGGCAGACCAACATTTGAAACCAGGCACCTTGGCTCCATGCCTACCACTGTTTAAAACAAGAACAGCTAGATTTCATATTAAGAAGCCACAAAATATCTGAAAGATGTCACTTTACAAAAACAGTGCGTACCATTCCGATGTTACAATGGTGGAGTTGGCAGGTGTGCCCAGGCGAAGCAGTGGGGCTGGACACAAAGTCAGTGGCCCAAAAAGAGTGCTGAATTTTTGCTGCACATGCTTAAAAATGCAGAGAGTAATACTGAACTTAAGGGTTTAGATGTAGATTCTCGATCATTGAGCATATCCAAGTGAACAAAGCACCCAAGATGCGCTGCCAGACCTATAGATCTCATGGTCGGATTAACTCATACGTGAGCTCTCCCTGCCACATTGAGATGATCCTTATCGAAGAGGAACAGATCGTTCCTAAACCAGAAGAAGAGGTTGCTCAGAAGAAGAAGATATCCCAGAAGAAACTGAAGAAACAAAAATTTATGTCATGGGAGTAAATTCAGCATTAAAATAAATGCAGTTAAAGGAAAAAAAGAATTTGGAAGAAATTTTCTTTTGTTGGTTCTTGAATTTTGGGGGGAACCATTTTTGTAAAATATAAGAGACCTTCCAGTCAGAAACAGAAATTGGGTGCATGCTTATCTAAGGCAGTTCTCAAAGTAGACCTCAGACTAGCAGCATCAGCCTTACCTGGGCATTTGTTAGGAATGCAAATTCTTGGTCCTCTTCCCAGGTCTACTGCATCAGACGCTTTGGGGCTGCCATCCAACAGTCTGCATTTTAACAAGTCTTCCAGGTGATTCTGATGTTTGAGATTCTTGGGTTTGAGAACTGTTCTAAAGGGAAAGGAGCTTCTAGGGTGGAAGATGTCTGTCTTCTTATGACTTTGGTAGAAAGTGCAGAAGGTAGAACAGCTCATGAAATTATGGTATTGGTATCAGAGATCAGAGGGACAAGACTCATATACTGACTACCCTAGAAAAATCAGGAGATGTTATAAAAAGCAGTGACTGTGTTCCTAACCAATCCATCAAGCAACAGGTAAATGCCATAAGGGAACTTGTAGCTCTCGCTTGGGTAGATAAAGCAGCATGTGGAGACCCACATCATGAACTTTTGCTTTAAGAGCCACCACAGGAATATACCAGGAAAGCTGAGAAAATTCATTTGAAGGAGATGGAGTGCCACTGCAGGCTCCATGGGACAGCTAAAGAACTGTGAGTCTGCTGGCTTTCTCAGCTGGGAGGCTTGTAGCCTGGGGCAAGTTCTCAGGCCTGCTCACTGGCTGCCTGGAAATTAACTCGGTACTATTGTGAGGTCATGGAGAGAGTGAGACCAGGCTGCAGGCTGTGTGGTTTGGTAAGGCCTGTGATTGCCAGCATCTCCCCACTTCCCTGGTGACCTGTGTGACGTAGCAGAGACAGTCATAATCCACCTGGGAACATAACTTTTTTTGTCCTGGGAGCTACTCTGCCATCCCTCACAGATCTGCTGCAAGGCCTGCCCAAGGAGAGACTGAGTTCAGACATACCTAACTCTGCCTCCACCTGATGGTCTTTCTCTACCCACCCTGGTAGCCAAAGACAAAGGACATAATCTTTTGGGAGCATTATGGTCCTACCCACCACCTGATCCTTCCTACACAGCCACAGCTGATGGGTTCTTGAAAGTGCCACCTTCTGGCTGGAGGCCAACCAACACAAAACCAGTGCATTTAACAAAAATACAACCAAGGACCCTTGCAGAGTCTACTTCACTCGCCTACTACCTCCACTGGAGTAGGTGCCTGTATCTGTGGCTGAGAGACCTAAAGACAGATTACATTATAGTACTCTTTGCAGACACTCTCCAGTACCAGCCTGGAGCCTAGTAGCTCCACTGGGTGGTTAGATCCAGAAGAGAAGTAACAATCACTGCAGTTTGGCTCTCAGGAAGCCCCATCCCTAGGGGAAAGGGGAGAGCACCATATCAAGGGAGCACCCCTGTGGGACAAAAGAATCTGCACAGCAGCCCTTGAGTCACAGATCTTCCTTCTGACATAGTCTACCCAAATGAGAAGGAACAGAAAAACAATTCTGTTAATATGATGAAACAAGATTCTTTATCACCTGCAAAAGATCACACTGGCTCACCAGCAATGGATCCAACCAAGACAAAATCTCTGAATTGCCAGAAAAAGAATTCAGAAGATTGATCATTATTAATCCAATTAATGAGGCACCAGAAAAGGTATAGTCCAACTTAAAGAAATTTAAAAAAATGGATACAGAATATGAGGGGAAAAATCTCCAGTGAAATAGATAGCATGAATAAAAAACAATCACTACTTCTGGAAATCAAGAACAGACTTAGAGAAATGCAAAATGCACTGGAAAGTTGCAGCAATATAATCGAACAAGTAGAAGAAAGCACTTCAGAGTCCTAAGATAAGACTTTCAAATTAACCCAAACTGACAAAGACAAAGAAAAAAAGAATTAAAAAAATGAACAAAGCCTCAAGAAGTTTGGGATTATGTTAAATGACCAAACCTAAGAATAATTTCTTTTCCTGAGGAAGAAGAGAAATCTAAAAGTTTGGAAAACATATTTGAGGGAATAATCAAGGAAAACCTCCCCAGCCTTGATAGAGATCTAGACATTCAGATACAAGAAACTCAAAGAACACCTGGGAAATTCATCACAAAAAAAATCATTGTGCAGGCACCTAGTCATCAGGTTATCTAAAGTCAAGATGAAGAAAAGAATCTTAAGAGATGTGAGGCAAAAGTTTCAGATAACCTATAAAGGAAAGCCTATCAGGTTAACAAAGCATATTTCTCAGCAGAAATCCTACAAGCTCGAAAGGACTGGGGTCCTATCTTTAGCATTCTTAAACAACACAATTATCAGCCAAGAATCTTGTATCCAGTGAAACTAAGCTTCATAAATGAAGGAAAGTTAAAGTCTTTTTCAGACAAATGCCAAGAGAATTTGCCACTACCAAGCTAGCACTATAAGAACTGATAAAGGAGCTCTAAATCTTGAAACAAATCCTTGAAGTACACCAAAATAGAATCTCCTTGAAGTATAAATCTCACAAGACCTATAAAACAATAACACAATAAAAAAACACAAGGTAGTTAGGCAACAAATAGCATGATGTATAGGTTAGTATATCACATCTCAATACTAACGTTCAATGTAAATGGCATAAGTGTTCCACTTAAAAGATACAGAATGGCAGAGTGAATAAGAATTCACCAACCGAGTATCTGTTGCCTTTGAGAGACTCACCTGACACAAAAGGACCCATATAAACTTAAGGTAAAGGGTTGAACAAAGATATTGCATGCAAATGGACACCAAAAGTGAGCAGGAGTAGCTGTTCTTAGACAAAACAAACTTTAAAGCAATGTCAGTTACAAAAGACAAAGAGGGACACTATATAATAATAAAAGGACTAGTCCAATAGGAAAATACTAAATATATATACACCTAACAGAATACTAAATATATATGCACCTAACACTGGAGCTCCCAAATTTATAAAACAATTACTACTAGATCTAAGAAATGAGGTAGCTAGCAACACAATAATAGTGGAGGACTTCAATACTCCACTGACAGCACTGAACAGGTCATCAAGACAGGAAGTCAATAAAGAAACAATGAACTTAGGCCAGGTGCGGTGGCTCATGCCTGTAATCCAAGCACTTTTGGAGGCCGAGGCAGATGGATCACTTGAGGTCAGGACCAACCTGGTCAACAAGATGAAATTCCCAACTCTACTAAAAATACAAAAATTAGCTGGGCATGGTGGCGGGTGCCTGTAATCCCAGCTACTCGGGAGGCAGGGTGAGGTAGGAGAATCTCTTGACCCTGGAAGGTAGAGGTTGCAGTGAGCCAAGATTGTGCCACTGCACTCCAGCCTGGGTGACAGAATGAGACTTCATCTCAAAAAAGAAAGAAAGAAAGAAAGAAAGAGAGAGAGAGAGAGAGAGAGAGAGAGAGAGAAAGAAAGATCTTAAACTATACCCTAGAACAGATGGAATTAACAGATATTTACAGAACATTCCACCCAGGAACTGAAGAATATACATTCTATTCATCAGCACATGGAACATTCTCCAAGATAGACCATGTGATAGGCATAAAACAAGTCTCAGTAAATTTAAAGAAACTGAAATTATATAAAGTACTCTCTCAGACCACGGTGGAATAAAATTGGAAATCAAAAGGAACTTTCAAGGCCGGGTGTGATGGCTCATGCTTGTAATCCCAGCACTTTGGGAAGCTGAGGCAGGTGAATCACCTGAGGTGAGGAGTTCAAGACTAGCCTGGCCGACTGGGTGCAGTGGCTCACACTTGTACTCCCAGCACTTTGGGAGGCTGAGGTGGGCAGATTGCCTGAGCTCAGGAATTCAATATCAGTCTGGACAATGTGGTGAAACTGTGTCTCTAGTAAAAATACAAAAATTATCCAGGAATGGTGGCAGGTGCCTATAATCCTAGCTACTTGGGAGGCTAAGGCAGGAGAATCACTTGAACCTGGGAGGTGGAGGTTGCAGTGAGCTGAGATCACACCATTGCACTCCAGCCTGGGTGACAGAGTGAGTCTCTGTCTCAAAAGTAAAAAAAAAAGATCAGCCTGGCCTGGCCAACATGATGAAATCCCATCCCTACAAAAAAATTTAAAAATTAGCCAGGCATGATTGCAGGTGCCT
>PVKP010015617.1:0-43146 GCA_004027715.1 Plecturocebus donacophilus | reverse complement strand
TATACAAAATACAACAATTAGCCAGCCTGGCCAACATGGTGAAACCCCGTCTCTACTAAAAACACAAAATATTAGCTGGGCGTGGTGGCGGGCACCTGTAGTCCCAGCTACTTGGGAGGCTGAGGCAGGAGAACTGCTTGAACCCGGGAGGTGGCCTTGCAGTGAGTTGAGATGGCACCATTGCACTCCAGCCTGGGAGACCAGAGGAAGACCCCATCTCCAAACAAACAAACAAACGTAAGTCTTATACTCAGGAAAAACAAACAAAAACAACTACTAGATATAAAAGAAACAATTCTGAATACAGAGAATGTAAGAAAAATAGGTTATGTTTTTGGCAAAGATGATAAAGAAGGCATGAGAATGTGATTTGCGTTACGGGAAGAATAAATTTGTCTAGAGGTTTTTAAAGATGAAGTTGAAGGGCTAAAAAAGAATGACAGATAAAAGTGAATGGGTGTAGAAAGTCGCGGAAAGAAAGAGAAAGGGGGGAAACTGTGGGAGGTTATAAAAGATTTATTGGCTGGGCATGGTGCCTCATGCCTGTAATCCCAGCACTTTTGGAGGTCGAGGTGGAGGGTCGCTTCAGCCCAGGGGTTCGAGACCAGCCTGGACAGCATGGAGAAACCTTGTGTCTCTCTGGAAAAGAAAGAAAAGAAAACAGAAAAGAGAGAGGAAGAGAGAGAGAGAGGGAGAGAGAGAAAGAAGGAGGCAGGAAGGCGGGAGGGCAGATGGATGGACATCTCACCTTGCATATTTAAAGCTGGCTGGGCTGGAGGGGCTGGCGTCCCCACTGTGCCTGCAGCCCTCCTCTGCCTTCCGGGCTGCAACAGAAAACCCGTCTGCAAAGCTAACACCAACTTCGAAGCCTCCCTGGCCGAGGGTGCTGCTGTGGTGCTTCGTGTGGGCTCTGCCCTGTCGGGAAAACATCAGCTGTCAGGAGGGCGCTGTGCCTAGAGGAAGCAGCCTGCAAAGCAGCTCCCCTCGAAGGTGACATTCTTCACCATTGCCAAGACCCCACCGAACTTCCCAATGCACATTCTGAATGAACGAAGGATCCTTTAACAGCAAGTTCCCGGGAGGTGAAGACATCAAAGATCGAGGTCTCCAATCTGGAGATTTTATGAGAAAAGCATCAACTATGGGACTTCCTCCAACCACGATAGATGGGACCACAGCAGGCAGCCTTCGGGAGAGGACGTCTTCATCGCTGGAGAACACCACCTCGTTCTTCAGGCCAGGACCAGGAGGAGACAAAATAGGTATCTGGTTACCTTCAGAAATAGCACTCTTCAGTTCTGGGTTTCAGATTGTTAAAAGTTGCCCTCATTTGCGCCACATTTTCATTCTCTTTTCTTTTTTCGAGGCAGAGTCTTGCTCAGGCGGGAGTGCGTGGCGCGATCTCGGCTCACCACAAACTCCGCCACCCGGGTTCCAGGATTGTCCTGCCTCAGCCTCCCAAGTCGCTGGGATTCCAGGTGCCCGCCACCATGCCCGGCTAATTTTTGTATTTTAGTAGAGGCGCGGCTTCACCATGTTGTCCAGGCTGATCTCGAACTCCTGACCTCAGGTGATTTGCCCGCCCTGGTCCCCCAAAGTGCTGGGATTACAGGCGAGGCGCTGCGCCCACCGCACGATGCTAGCTCGCTGCTCGGAAGTGCCCCGCACGTGCGGCTGCTCCGCGGGAGCAGGTGGCCTGGCAGACCCGTGCCAACGCACTTGGCCTTGAGGCCTCATGATGTCTGAAGCACCCACCACACGTCTCCTCTTCCGCACCCTCGCGGGGTGAGAGGGCCCGGGAACGAGCCTTCCCGGCAGAAAAACATACATCAGAAGAGAAAGGCTTTGATCAAAGACGGGAAATGAGGAAAGAAAACCAGCGCAGAGCAGCCTGAGCTCTGCGGAGCGCCCAGCGACGGTCCGGCGCAGACCCCTGGGTGTGGGACTGCAGGCCGCCTCCCCGCGCGCCCGGGCGCGTGTTCGAAGGCATCCTCTTCTTCCCTGCAGAGTCCGCCTGGCTGCCTCGGCGGCATTTCGTGTTCCTGGAATTTGCGACACAGTGACAATGAATACCAATCCATACGGCTTCTGTTATTTCAATGCAAATTCTTGGTGAACTTCGGAGCTGCGTCTTCATTTTTCCTTTAAAACGCCCTTGTAACTGCGGCGGTGAGCGCGAGCGCATCCAGAGCAACTCGAGTCGGTGCTTCCAGGCTGCAGCCCTCAGACTCGGCCCCAACAAAAGTTTTGTCTGTTTTCTCCTTTAGACTGAAAAGCTGACAGCGGGCCCCGGCTCGGAGGGGGTCTTCCCGCCGCCCCTCCCACCCCCAGTCCCCGCTCTTCGAAAGGGCCCGTTCGCTTGCTGGCGAGGCGTGGATCGCTTCAGCCGCACCCCCTCCACCCCCCAGGGCGCTGCGGCCCCACCCCCACGTCCACAGGCAGACCCGGCCCCTCCCGGCCGCCCCACTGGCCCCGAGTCCACCGCACAACGCAGGCTGCGGGTCCCCAGGCCTGGACGCCTGCACCCGTGGTCCCGTCCCGCCCGCGCAGCCCTGACCGTCCTCGGGGTGCTGCCGGGGGGCGGCGCACAACTGCGGGGAGCTGGGTTCGCGAAGCGCCGAGGACGGGTCGGGGGCGCCTCCCGCACCTGAGCTCCTCCGCCCCAGCCTGCGGCGTCTGCAGGTCCCTCTCGGCGCCGAGTCCCCGCTGCACCTGCACCGAGGCCACGGGGCGCATGCGCGGCCGCGGGGGGCTGGGGCCTGGCCGGGAGGGGTCCTGCGGGCTCCGCATCCCCGCGCCCACTGCGGGACTCGCCCTGGGGGGCGCCGCGCCAGGCCGCAGACCCCGCCCTTCCGCGTCCCCGGTCCGGCGGCCCGTGCGGCTCCGGACCAGGTTTCCCGGGGGGTCTGGGCCGGGCAGCCTCGGTGCCCCCTCCCCAGGTCCACCGCGGGCGCCGCGCTCAGACAAAGGCGGGAGACGGAGGGGGCGACGCTGCCGTGGCTGCTCAGGGCGGCCGCGGAGGAGCAGGAGGAGGACCTGGCGCTGCGGCCGCCGGCGGCCGGGCCCGGGTCGGGGAGCTCCCAGGCGCGCGGCGTGGGAGCGGGGGGCGGGGCGGGCGGCGCCCATCACGCGCTCCGCGGCCCAGTCCCGAGCCCCGCCGGGCGCCCCCCGGGCCGGGCACCCCCGCCCCCGCCCGCGCCCGCTCCCCTCGCGCTGCCCGGCCGCCCTGTGGCGCCCGGCGAACCACCCGGCGGGTGCGGGCGGGGGCGGCGTCTGCCCCCACCCCCGCGATCACATGGTGACCCCCGGCAGCCAATGCAGTGGACGCTAGGACCCTGCGGGCCGCGGGCGCCGCGACTGCACCGGCGCCGCCGCATTATAAATACTTCTCCAAAATGCGGCGCAGCTCCCTGCGCGCGCCCCGGCCGCCCGCCGCCTCCGCCCCGCGCCCCTGAGCCGCCGCCGCCGCCGCCGCCGCCGCCGCCGCCGCCGCCGCCGCCGCCGCCGCGGGTCCGAGGGCGCCGCGCCCTTGCCCTGGGCCCGGCCGTGCCCGCCGCCGCCCGGCCGCGTCCCCGCGCCGCGCCGCCCGGCCGGGTGCATGCATTGTGGGCCTCCCGACATGGTCTGCGAGACGAAGATCGTGGCCGCCGAGGACCATGAGGCGCTGCCGGGGGCCCAGAAGGACGCGCTGCTCGCCGCCGCCGGCGCCATGTGGCCCCCGCTGCCCGCCGCGCCCGGGCCGGCCGCCGCGCCCCCCGCGCCCCCACCTGCCCCGGCAGCTCAGCCTCGCGGCGGGGCGGGGGGCGCGGGGCCGCCGGGGGGGCGCGGCGTGTGCATTCGCGAGTTCCGCGCGGCCGAGCAGGAGGCGGCGCGCCGCATCTTCTACGACGGCATCATGGAGCGCATCCCCAACACGGCCTTCCGCGGCCTGCGGCAGCACCCGCGCGCGCAGCTGCTCTACGCCCTGCTGGCGGGTCAGTGTGCCGGGCCCCCGCCTGCCGCAGTCCCTCGGGCCGGCGCGGAGCTACCCCGCCCGGGCGTCCTCCCGGACCGGCCTGGGAAGCCCCCACTTTCCGCCGCGCCGGGCTCCTCGCAGGGGCTGGCCAGGGGCTTGGGGACGAGCGCGGGGCCCCCAGCGGGCGGGAGCCGGGGAGGGTCCGGGGTCCCCACCCGTGTCCCTGCCGCGTGGCCCCCCTCCCCGTTCCCTCCCCTGTCCCCTCCCGGCATCCCGGATGGGGGCTGGTGCCCTGGCAGGTAGCGCCCGCGGCGGCTGGGGCCCAGCGAGTGCCTAAATATAATCCGCGGGCGGGGGAGGCCGCCTCCCGCTCCGTGCTAATTTATGAGGGGAAGACAGCCGGCGCCTCGGGAGGTGCGCGCGCCTGGCACAGCCGGGGCGGTCGCGGGGGGCGGCCCCCGCAGGGTCTTTGGGTCCCTTCCCGTTGAAGCTTCCCGCCGGGGTTGGATGGGATGTTTGCTCCCATTTTACAGATGAGGAGCTGAGGCCGCGTGGGGAGGGTGCGACTCCCCCAAGGTCACAGCAGCGAAATGCGGCTGGAAGCAGCGTGGGTCTCCCCGCCCTGTTCCTGCCTTCGCAGCGCCCGGAGGCCGCCCAGGAAGGGCTCTGGCTGGGGCCCTGGGACGAGGGGCCCCGGGAGCCCGGTCCTGGAACGTGGGATCCCCTCCCGCCCGCCCCGCGCGGCGCCAGGATCTGCCCATCTTGGCTTCACCAGGGCAGAGTGGGCAGAGCCCTCCCGGCACCCCGAGGGTGGAGGGCGCGCGCCGGGAGCCGGGCTCGGGGCGCTTCCCAGCCGTTCCGGGCAGCCTGCGGGGGGCAGGAAGCTCAGACACCCGCCGAGGCTGGTTCCGGGCGGCGGGGATGGGGGCGGGGGTTGCTTTCACCGCGGGAAGCTTGGCAATGGGGAGCAGTAGCCAGCACCCGGGGTGACCCCGCTCCCCCATCCAGCGCGTGGCCGGCCGCGGCATCCCCAGCGGGCTCCCGAGCAGCGCCTCCCAGGGCCCGGGGACCCGCCGCGCCGCTGACCCGCGCCCTCTGCCCGCAGCGCTGTGCTTCGCCCTGAGCCGCTCGCTGCTGCTGACGTGCCTGGTGCCCGCCGCGCTGCTGGGCCTGCGCTACTACTACAGCCGCAAGGTGATCCGCGCCTACCTGGAGTGCGCGCTGCACACGGACATGGCGGACATCGAGCAGTACTACATGAAGCCGCCCGGTGAGGCCCCTGCTGCCCCTCCCCGCCCTCGGGGGCGCCCACTGCAGCCACCTCAGGGCAGGCCAGGGCCAGCGCCAGCGTGGGTGGGCCCGGGCTGGGGCCCCTGTGGCCTGAGCCTTCTGGGTGACCGAGGCCTCCGGTGTCAGCTCCTCCCTGAGTGGCCTGAGCTGGCCCTGCGACGCAGCGGCTGCGCCGTTCCCTGCTCTGGATGCGTCTCCCTGGCGCCTGCTGCTGTGGGCAAGGGCCGCTGGGCTCTGTGGGTCCCCTCTGGCGTGTCTTGCGGGGCTGGGGTTGTCTGCAGTACCAGGGCCCTGGGGGAGGAGTTGTATGGCAGGATCTGGGGACCCTCTTGGGGCACAAAGGACGGGGTGCGGGCAGGGGACCTGACCTGGAGCTGCGGCCCTCACTTCTGGCCTGGTCTCGGGGCCACTTTGCTGGAGGTCTTGTCCCAGCCCCTGTGACCTTCTGTAGCTGGAGGGCTCGGGCCAGGCTCAGGGGCGCTGGGGACGGCTCTCCATCTCCGGGCTGGCCCCAGCTGCCCGGTCCTGGGAAGCAGAACCACGTGGTTTCCCCCATGCTGGCAGCCCCAGGGGTAAGGAGTCTGCCCTGTGGGGTAGGAGGCTCTCTCCCATGCTGGAGGGGCTGTGGGCCAATGAGAGGGTCAGAGTGGGCCTGGAGGGGTGGGCAGGGGCTGGCAGGAGTCCCGCCAGTGTCGGGAGGGGCGGCGGCTCTGGCACCACCCTCCCCCGCGGCCTTGGCGCTGCTGCTCTCCTTGACCCTTCCCAAACCCAAACAGCGCGTCTGAGCAGCCCCTGAGCCTCCCTGGCCTGCTCGGGAGGGAAACGGGCCATGAGGAAGCACAGGCCGCAGCAGCAAAGAGGGCTCTAGTGGGCACACAGGGCATGGCCCTGCCCTCTGTGGGCTGTGGCCTACCTGGTGTGGAGGGTACAGGGGCAGCTGGGGGGGCTGCAGAAACACTCCACGAGGGCAGAGGCTGGATGGCTGCTGACGGTCCATGCTGGATTCCTGGGAGCTGCTTGTGCACATGGGGAAACTGAGGCCTGGGAGGAGTGAGGTGTGCCAGGGCCACACGGTGCTGGGGTTGCTGCTCCCAGGATAGTCCTGACCTCTGGTCTTGCCTGGGTAGGGAGAGGCCAGAACCCCTGGGTTGTGGGCAGGCTGGCTGGTGGGAGGGGGACTGGTCCAGGACCCCCTCCCGGGAGGTGGAGATGCTGTGTAGGAGGAGAGATGGGGGCTGGCTGTGGGAGATCCCAGGGGCTCCAGGATGGAGCCGAGGAAGGGCGCCCTCCTGGGGACCCTCGAGCTGCACAGAGCTTGGAGGGTGAGCCGCTTGGGGCTGTGGCTCTGGCAGCGTGGCTCCCCCTGGCTGCTTCTCCTTGAGGGGCCCTCGGCACCCCCTTAGCCGCCTTCCAGGCCTCAGTGTCCCGCACTGAAACAGAGGTCCCCCTCATGGAGCCAGTGGGCTGGCGGTTGGCAGAGGGGTGGCGGCGAGGGGTAGGAGCGCTTCTCGTGGCTCGGAGCAGGTGCAGAGCCTCCTCGAGGAGAGGGCAGGAGGGCCGCAGGCAGGCTGTGTGGCCCTCGCTGGCCGGCCCCTCGTCCTTCAGAGAGGTCTCTGGGTGCTCCTCTGCCTTTGGCTCTTGGAGGTGGCCGGGCGTCCCCTGTGGCTGACGCCTGCGGGTCCCCCAACAAGCGCCCTCAGCTGCCCTGCACCCCTTCTCCTCTTCTGCTGGTTTTCCTCCCCCGCAGCCTCCACCTCCTGGCTTCACGCCTGACTTGAGGGGGGAATTGGGCTGTGCCGTGGATGGGGTGGTGGCCTGGACACGTGGCTCAGTGCCAGGAGAGGCCAGGGCCAGAGGGGCCGTCCTCTGTCCCCCGCTTGGATTTATAGGAAGCTCCTCCTGGGCTGCAGGGAACCTCCTGGCTCCACTTTCCTAGCCCCTGCTCCTCACAGGCCTCTGCTGTGGGTGCTGGAGTTCGCTGTGATGGCCAGGTGACCCTGGGTGGCCAGGAGCCACAGCGGTTTGGCTGGACCGTGGCCTGGGCAGGGCTGCCTGGGCCATCGAGGCTTTTGGTCTGGGAGTCGCTGGACAGGGCAGGGGCCTGACTGGCCAAAGCTTGCCCAGCCCTTGGTCTCAGAGGAGGGACTCGGACCTTCAGCCACTGCTCTGAGCAGGGCAGCGCAGCCTCCGGGCTGGAGTCCTGGCTGTTGGGCTGTGGGTAACAGGTGTTGGTCGGGCTTTCTCTGCTTAAGGGGCTCTGGAGTGGGGAGGGGGGCTGTACTGGCTTGTCCTGGATAGTGGCTGCCCCTTCCCTTGGGTCCAGCAGAGCTGATAGCTAGGCCCCTGGGGCTGCTGGGATTGGGTGTCCCAGTGCCCTGGCCTGGTGCCTGACTGGAGTGGACAGCCCCCAGGGGACCCCTCCCAGCCCCTGGCCCCGTCTCTTGCCGGAGGTGCAGGGGCCCCCCCAGCCTTCCTCACCGGGTGTCCCTGGCCGCCTGTCCTCTGCAGGCTCCTGCTTCTGGGTGGCCGTGCTGGATGGCAACGTGGTGGGCATCGTGGCTGCGCGGGCCCACGGGGAGGACAACACGCTGGAGCTGCTGCGGATGTCCGTGGACTCGCGCTTTCGTGGCAAGGGCATCGCCAAGGCGCTGGGCCGGAAGGTGCTGGAGTTCGCCGTGGTGCACAACTACTCCGCGGTGGTGCTGGGCACGACGGCTGTCAAGGTGGCCGCCCACAAGCTCTACGAGTCGCTGGGCTTCAGACACATGGGCGCCAGTGACCACTACGTGCTGCCCGGCATGACCCTCTCGCTGGCCGAGCGCCTCTTCTTCCAGGTCCGCTACCACCGCTACCGCCTGCAGCTGCGCGAGGAGTGACCGCCGCTCGCCTGCCCGCCGCCCGGCCACCCTGCCCGCCTGCCCGCCTGCCCGCCGCCCGGCGCGCCTGCCCCCAGACGCTCACCTGGCGTTTGTGTTGGGTTTTCCCTCTTCAACGTCCTGCGGTTCTCTGGCTGGTTCGAGGGGTGCGGGGCTGCTGCTCTTCCGCGATACTTTGGGGGGTTCGTTCGTTGCCACCGCCCCTCGCCCCCACCCACCCACCCGGGCGGCTTGCCACGCCTTGAAGAGTGGCATCTGGACCATCGCGGCTGTCCTCGAAGCCGCCACGGGGGGAGGCCCGGCCTTGCTCACCAAGCACAGAACCTCTGCGACAGAGCCCTGGGCCAGGCTCCGGCCTTGCCAGCGGCCCGGCGCCACTGCCCGTGGAGGCCCGAGCTGGCCACGCGCTGCTTTGCTCCGCGCATGCCGAGGGTGTGGCCCGGACCAGCATGCCGCATGCACACAGCCCTGACCCGGAGACCCGGGCCGGTGAGCGCCTCTGTCCCTAGCCCGGAGCCGGCGTGGGAGGGCCCGCCCCTGCCCCCACCCCTTGGAGGGCCTGGTCTGCCCCGCGCTGCCCGGCTCTGTCCTCGTCCGCTTTGCTCTGACATCTCAACGCCCTCCTTTCCTCTGGCTCCGGCCCTTCCCTTGCCTGGGCTTGGCTGGCTGGCGTCACCCAGGTGGCTCCCATGGCATCCGTGGCACAGCCAGGGTGGGGGTCCGAGGGACCCGTCTCCCCAGCGCCCACTGGATCGCGGTGGCCTCTCCCAGATGTCCCCAGGGACCTCCCGCCTCTGGCTGATGGTCCACCCCGTGAATCTTACCAGCCCAGGCCGCTGCCTACAGCGCCCAGCCCACAGCTTCTCCCAGCCTGAAACCAACCTGTTTTCTAATAAGTTATTTAGACAGAATAGCACTCTGCATGACTTTAATTCTTGGGACAAAACGGTAGTTTGTACCCTAAGACACAGTTTCTGGCCCAGTGTGATGGGGATGGGCGGCCGGGTGCGTGGAGTGTTTTGCAGTTGGAAATCTGGAGGGAGACCCTGATTTAGTGTCATTTCTCGCCAGGGAGCACGCCTCCCAGCCCTGGCCTGCAGGGTGGGCAGGTTGAGGGGCTAGAGAGTCCGCAGCCTCCAGGAGGAGGGGCAGGCGCTGCCTTGGGCTGGGTGGGAAGAGGGGTGGCCGCCTCAGCCCCCACTGGCCGTGCTCCCAGTCTCTCCTTCCTAAGGTCACAGGCAGGGGCTGCCCTGGGCGGGGGGGGGGGGGGGGGCGAGGCCTGGAAGGGGAGATGGAGGTGGAGGGTGCTGCACGTCCAGCCTAGAGGTGGCCCTGGCTTTGGTGGCAGGAGGAAAATGAAGGCTTGCCCAGACCCCTCTGTGGGGAATTGGGGAGGGGTGTGGCAGGCAGGGTGGGCCACAGAGCTGGGTACCGGGCACCGAGGCCACGTGCAGGGCCGTGGAGGGACCTTCTTCACGAGGCGCTTCAGAAGCGAGCAGAGGGACGGAGAAGCCCCGTGTCCGAGGGCCTTTTGTCCTGTTAGCAATTGAGGTGTGCAGAGCACTGTACAGACCCTCCCCTGTACACTCCTCCCTGGAGGGGCCCAGTTCCCGCTCGGGGATGGGAGTTTTGTAGACTGTACAGAAATCGGCACCCTATTTTCTTGCAGCTCAGATTTTGTTAACCTGGAATATACAGACAGACGTAAAGTGTTTTAGCAAAATGGAAACAAACAGTTGTGCCTTTTTCCTCTTTCGGTTTGGTTTGGGTTTGGCCTTGGGCTGGTCCCGGTTGGTGCGGGGCATGCTGGGGGCAGGAGGGGCAGGGTGGGCCACGTGGAGTCAGGTCGTGGGGGTGTCCTGTCGGGGCGCCGCCAGCTTCCCTGGGTCCTGTGCCTTTGGAACCTCGGGCTCCTGGGATGCAGGGCGCGTGGGGGTGGCTGTCGGAGCCCACCGATGCCAGGGCGTGGCCTGGAGGCCCAGGGACTGCCAGTGTCCCCTTGACATTGACCTGAGCTGGGTTCACTGCAGATCCTCCTCCTGGGGGTTGGTTCTGAGAGTCCTGGGCAGTGTGGCCCTCTCCCATACTGGGGGCACTTGTGCCCATGGGTGACCTCTTCCCTGGCCTCACTGCCCTGTGGGTGGTGGGACGCTTGGCCTTCCTTTGCCGCCAGGACTTGTAGAGGTGCCAGGAAGGGTGTATGGGGTGGGTGTGTGCAGAACCCTGCGGCTCTGAGGTGAGCAGAGGCACCGTGTGCCTGCCAGGCTGGGGTGGAGCTGCGCGGAGCCCTCGGCAGGCCAGTGTGCAGCTCAGTGGGGCCCTTGAAGGCCAGTTGGGGGCAGATCTGTCCTCCCCGGGCTGGAGGCCAGGTGCCCTCATGGGTGGGCCTGCCCTGGCCGGCCTCGTCCCTCCAGCCGGGGATTTCACTGCTCTGCACGTGCACTGACGTGAATTTTATACGTTTGTAGAAATTCTGATGTAACTTCTTCTACCTCTGAAGCGCCCTCCTGGGCCTTGCTGTCACGTGGTTGGTGCGGCTTCCCTGAGTGCCCGTCCCTTGATGTGGGTGCCCACCACTCAGACTCTGCGTGGCAAGGCCTGGGGAAAGCCAGCCCGGGCTGGGCACTGCTCAGGGGCTCCTGGGATTTCTGTGTTTGGAAGCCTGTTTTTGTTGTGGGGAGGATGGAAGGCAGGAGGCGCTGGCGGCGCCCGAGGCCAGAGCTGGGTGAAGGAGAACATCCTCGCTGGATGAGCAGCACAGGCCTGACGAGGCTCTGGGCAGCTGAGGGCCATGGCGCCTCTGGATGCCCCGCACTGCCCAGCGCCAGGGGGTCTTGCTGTGCAGGGGTTGGGCCCGCCCTGGGCAGCTCCCACCGCCCAGGTGCGAGTGGCTGCAGACCTAGCTCCTGAGGGTGGGAGGCCTGCGGGCGCCGAAGCTGCCATGCAGTTTGGCCCCCAGAAGGGTTCCTGGGCGTAGGCAGTTGAGCCCCGCAGGCCTGGCGATGTCTCCCCCTGCTTCCTCTGCCAAGCCTTGCTTCCAGCTGGTGTCACGCTCTGGGGCCAGGCAGCAGCTGAGAAGCTGCCCCCAGAGGGAGGGGTCGAGAGCTGGGTCAGTCTGTCCCAAGGAGTGGACAGTGGGGAAGGCTCGGCCTGGGAGGCCCTGTGGACAGCAGATCCGAGGCCACGAGGTCCCGGGGCCACCCCCCTCCTGCTCTGGGTGTCCTCTGAGAAGGTGGCAGAAGGCTGCAGGCGTCAGAGGGGACAGTGTGGGGATGCCCTGAGCTTCTTGGCTGTGTGGCAGGTGCTGAGGAAGCTCTCTGGGCCATAAGGGTCTGGCCCGCCTGCCCTGGGCACCAGGGTTGTGCCTGTGGCGTGAGGATGGGAACTGGGGTTCCTGGGCTCTGCTGGTGCCTGGGCTTCATGGGGGCCAAAGGGGGCTGCCCCGCTGGGCAGGGGGCTGCGTGGGCCCTTGTGGGGTCACCTTCCTGTCAGAGCCTGAGGGACGGTGGGACAGAGTTGCCCCTGTGCCGAGGGAGCCCGCCGCCGTCCCCCGTGGGCTGGCCCTGCGGCTGCGCATCCTGTCTGTTGCCTGCTGACTTGCTTGAGTCTGTTAGGAAGTTGCTTCTCTTTGGCCTCAGACCTGCGTTCCTGGGCTGGTGGCCACAGAGCTGACACTGAGGTTTGAGTTCCAGACTGGGTGGACCCTGGAATCCGCTTACTCCTCAGCGCCACAGCCGCTGTGCTTCCAGAGGTGGCGCAATGCCACCTGGGGCCACAGCTGGGTGAAGGAGGGCAAGCCGACATACCATTGTTGGATGTATTTTTTTAAACAGCAATAATTAGCCATTTTAAAGAAGGGGTATACCTGTGTGTGTGCACGTGTTTGAGCATGTGTGCATGTGTGAACATGTGTGCAAGTGTTGCATGTGGTGTGAGCATGTGTGCATGTGAGCATGTGCATGTGTGAGCGTGTTGTGTACATGCTTAAGGATGGACGTGAGCATGCGTGAGTGCATGTGTATTGGCATATATGTTCCTGTGTTGTGTACACGTGTGAGCATGCACATGTGTGGATGTATGTGTGTGGGTGTGTATGCATGTGTCCATGTGGGTTCTTGGGTATACATGAGCATGTATGTGTGTATGAATGCACGTGTGTATGAATGTGTGTACAAATGTATGTGTGAATGTACATCTGTATGTCTACGTGTATGAATGTACTTGTGTATGAATGTACATGTGTACAGATGAGCATGCACGTATGAATGTACACGTGAATGTACACGTGTATGGATGTGTGTATTCATGTGTGTATCAATGCATGTGTATGGATGTACATGTATATGAATGTATGTGTGAATGGATGTATGTGTGTACACATGAGCATGCACTTGTATATATGTACATGTGTACGCATGAGCATGGATGCCTGTGTGATGCAGGTGTTCTTGTGTACTCTGAGACACGTGTGTGAATGTGTACACATGCATAGGGTGTACGTGTGTGTACTCGTGTGTGGACGTGTGTACTCACGTATGTGTATGAGTACATGTGTGTTCTGGTGTGTGGGTGAGCATGCACATGTGCATGGATGTAGGTGTGAGCTATACAGAGTATGTATGTTCCATGAGCATGCGGTGTGTGTGAGTGTCTGTGTGTACTTGCATATATGTGGCTGTGCAGGTACCGGTGGTGGGGGGCTGGCAGTGCCTGGGGAAGCAGGTTCCTCCCCACTGCTTCCCTGCTGGGCCCCCAGCCCCAGGCCGAGCCTCGCTGGCCCTTCTTGCCCCTCAGTGGGGCAAGGCCTCGGTGGAGGGCCTGAGCAGCTCCAGGGCAGGTCCAGGGAGGCCAGGCTGGGGGAGCGCAGGGGTGGGGTTCACCTGCTGCTGTTCGTTCCCGAAACTGTACTGTGAGCCCATGGCGGGGGCAGACTGTCCTGAGGCCCCAGATGTGCCAAAACAGCCCCCAGGGTGGGGGCGAGCGAGTTCTGAGGAGGGGCTGCGGGGGCCTGGGGTGGGTGTGCGCCCCTCCCCTGAATGGCTCCCAATGCTGCTGTTTTTCAATAAAACCAGAGTTGAAGGCACCTGGCTCCCGTGCTCTCTCGGGGCGCTTACTGCCACTGTGTGGCGGGGCTGGCTTTCGGGGAGGTGGGCCCCCACCCTTGGTTGTCCCGTTTAGCTTCCCCCCACCGCCTTCCCCTTCTCCCCTGGCCGCCCCCTTTCCTCACTTTGGCTCCCCTACACCTGGCCAGGCTGCCCCACAGCCAGCACTGCAGCCTGGAGGGAGTGTGATCCGGGAGGCGGGGTGGGGGTGGTGGTGACCCCATTGCTGAGGTTCCACCCCAGCAGGAACCCAGCAGGAACCCAGCTGGGTGGGCTCTGCCCATTCACTGTCACATCCAGGATCCTGAGCAGCTCATGGGCCCTGTTCTCCCCCAGCTCTGTGCTGGGACCCTAGGCACCCTAACTCCTGGCAGACAGCTTGGCGCCCAGCCCCCACCCCATCCTTGCCACCCTAGTGGGACCCCTGGCCAGGCCCACCAGGCCCTGCTGCCCTGTCCTCCTGGCCCTGGGGTCTGGGTGGCATCAGGGTGTCGGACCCCTCTTGCATCTGGGGTTCCCAGTTCCTGTGGTTATGTCCGTCCTTGCCCTGGCAGCCCCAGCAGCTGCCTGCCCGCCTGGCCCCTCCCTTGGAGGGACAGCGGTGCCAAGGGAGGGTGTGAGGTGAGTGGACGTCAGAGCCCACCAGGATGGGGGTGACTCCCAGTGTTTGTGAGGGAGGACGCCAGGTCTGGGGTCTAGGCTGAGAGTGCTGCAGTCCAGGGCCTTGGTGGGGAGCAGGGTCTCACAGCCAGTGAGGCATGGGGTGGATACAGATCCCTGCCCTGGCAGGTCCCTGTCAGGATGCCAGTCTTGTTGGCAGAGGGAATCCTGGAGTCAGGGTCTCCCAACTGTATTGCCCAGTCCCCTGGGCCACTTTCCTGGTAGGGGTTTCCGTGGCCCCACTTCCGCCTTCTCCACCCTCCCCACCCCCGCTGCCAGGCCCTCTGGCCAGGAGCCTGGAGGAACCCGAGGTTGCAAGGTTCTTCCCAAGGGCAGGGCTGCCCCTCAGCCTGGAGGTCTATGCAGCCTTGGCCTGGGCTCAGCAAAGCCCATCGGGCATCCCACTGAAACCGCGGCGGGACGGAAGGCTTGTGTGCAGCGGCTGCATCAGGCCCGGTGGGGCTCAAAGTGCTGCCACGGAATGCAGGCAGGAGCAGCACCACCCTAGCAGGAGGCCCCCGCAGTGGCTCTGAGCAGCTCCCTGGATCACTGTGACGTCCCATCACACTGGGGCAGGCCTGGCCACCCAGGACACACACACGTGGGAGGCAGTGAAAATGTTTTTGAAGCTAGGAGAAAACCAGGCTGTCTGGGGCAGTGTGGATGTCCTCTTCCTGGGGAGAAACCGGCCCCAAATGCTTCCTTGAGTCACAAGATGGGCACCTGGCTCCCCCAGGGGGGCAGGAAGCACCAAGAGAGGCGAGGCCGGCGTGGCAGAGCACCAGAGCTGGGATCTGACCCAGCTGTCCCCACCTCCCCAGCACCACCGCACACACACTATCTGGCGAATGCTGCATAATCGGAGGGAAGAGGGAACGGACTTCTAGCACCCTCAGACCACAGAGGTGACGTCCTGGGCACAGTCCATTGTGATGACCCAGGTACCCCAGAAAAGACAACCCATGTCCAGTAGGCACAGGGAAGCTGTGCGGGTGACACAGCCCCTATTTAAAAGAGGGCAGGTTTGGCATATGCAATGGGAGAGGGGAGGCCACTGCTCAAACCCACAGCACCACCTACACCTCACACGCTTGCCCCCGGCCTCCTGCAGTGGCACCAGGTGTCCCCATGAGCAGATGGCACCTTGATGATGAGCCTGAGTGCTGGCTGCCCTGTGGGTGGCAGCCAGAGGCAAGCAACCCTGAAGGGTACTGGGGGCCCTACACTCCACTAAGGGAAGCTCTTGGAGCCCAGACCCAGACTTGGGTAAGGAAGTACATGGGAGGGGCTGAGGCACCCAGGGGTGGGGGTGGCCTGAAAGCAGGACCCTGGGAGTACATTTCCAGGGACCACCATAGACACAGGGAGCCATGGTATCAGGTGAGGATGCAGCTGAAATCCTAGCTGACACACTTTTGAGCTCTGTGACCTTTAGTGCCTCAGTTTCCCCACATGCAAAGGGGGTATGGTGCTGGTGCCTCTGTTGCAGGCTGCTGTGAGGCAGAGGCGAGTCACGGGTGTCCAGCTGCGCTGGCAGCAAGGCCATGGGAAAGTCTGGAGGGGCGGCTGGGAGCGCTGGCTCTCTGCGGGGAGCCAGCCTGTTTGCAGCCACTGGTCACCAGCCTGCAGGAGGCTCACGGGAGAGACCTCATGGCCTGAGAGCATGTGGCCCCAGGCCGCATCCCTGGCAGAGGCCTGCACTGGGTGGGCGGGCCTTCTCATAGAGCTGGCCCTCTGGTCCTTCTGAGGCATCAGTCAGGAACATGAGCCCCAGGGGCCTCAGTGCCTGCTGGCAGGCTGTGTTCTCTTGGTCTCAGGACAGGGCTGCACGCTGGGCCGGCCTGGGAGGACGGTGTGCGCCCTGGGCCGTGGCTTCCTGAAGCGATGGGGACCAGTGGGGGTACACCACAGGCATCAGAGCTGGTGGCTCCTTGGGCACCTGCCAGGTGTGAGCAGCTGCTGAGCTACAAGGGAGCCCCTCCCCTGAAATCCATGGGAGAAGGAGCCGGGACTCCCTACCCTCTCTGGAGTGTCTGGCCCAGACCCAGCCTTGGTCACTCCCAATTTGGGGCACTCAGCCCTGCCCTGACCAAGTGGCCGGGGGTTGTGGACACAGCACTTCCCACTTACAGGAAGAATTCACTCAGACAGGGATGAGGAGGGCTTTGTACAGGCATTTACTCCAGGGGACAACAGGCCACCCTAGCCCCAAAGGGTTAATGCATCCAGGAGCGTCCTGGCACGCAGAGCTGGTGACCTTGGGGGAGGCCACACAATGGGCTGCTGGAAACCAGTTCTTTCCTCCCTGTTGCCTGGGGCTACAGACAAAATGAAGGCGAAAAATGCGGGGGCAGGGGTGGGTGTTGGTGGGGAGGTAGCCAGGCTGTTGCTGGGAGACTCAGTGCGACTTGGTCCTAGTGAGGGCCCCAGGCCTCCTGCAGTGGCACCAGGTGTCCCCATGAACGGCCGGCACTCAGGCTCACCTTGAGGGGTACCTGCGGGTGGCAGCCAGAGGTGAGCCCCAGGCCCAGGCCAGCCATCCCCAGCCACCTCCCAGACCCCATGCAGGGGGACCCCACCTGCAGCCCACAGGTGCATGTGATCAGCCACACGCACCCGTGTGCATACATGTGCACACTCACCACACTCGCGAGTAACAGGCTTAGGCCACATCCACCTCCCAGTCATGACACCTTGATCTTGGCGGAGGTTCCCCACCTGCCAGGGCCTCTGTGCCAGTGGGCAGGCTGCGGCCGGCAGACAAGCTGCCCTTGGGCGGGTGGGTGTGTCCTGGAACATCCTATGCTTGCCCCTCAGGGTCCTTCCCCAGGAGGATCGGTGGCTCCCAGAGGCCAGGAAAGCCCTCCCCGGGGTCCCTGACCCTGAGTGGACCAAGCCTCCACCACTCCCTCTTGATAGGGCTGGAGGGGTCCAGCCTGGCTGCCATTCCTGTTCACTGAAGTGAGTGGAGTTGGGTGGGGTTTACTGGGTTTCAGGGACTGCCCAGCCCCCACTGCTGGGCCTGCTGCGGAGCAGCCATCTCACCGCCGCAGGGGCCATCTTGGGCTTGCTGCACCCTGCGGCCTGGCTCTTCTGCCCTGGGCTCGGCAAGACCTGGCAGGGATGGGTGTCCCCTCACCTGAAGCTGCAGCTCCAATGCCTGCACCTGCTCCAAGGACTCCATGGTCCTCCTGACGAGAGCTAGAGCACGGGGGAAAGAGGTGGCCCTGCTGGTCTCTTGGGCTTGGGGAACTTCCAGGCCCGAGTCCTGCCCCGGCCGCCGAGCCCCCTCGTTTCCTGTGTCCACTTGGTCACCCGAACCAGCTGTGGGGACTCGATGCCCACAAGTAGCCCCTGCGTGCCCCACCCCCGAGGCTGGGTCCAGCTTCCCCGGCCCCATCCACAGTCCAGGATGCCTCTCACAGACCCTTTGGCCTTCGCTGCAGCCCCTCCTCCTGGCCTGGCCAGCCACACTGCAGTGGCCCTCACCCCTACCCCTTGGGGTCAGCTTGTCCCAGCTGGGGCCGTGGGGTGGGGCAGGTATCATGCCAGCTCTGTTCCAGAAGCTCTGGGGCTGGGAGGAGGGGAGCGGCACAGGTAGCCCCACCAGCCAGAGCCACCAGGCCTGCAGGTAGCCCATCCTCACTACTGCTGGGTGAAGTCTGATGCAACGGCGGCTTTGTGCCACGGGCGGGCTGGCCCCGTTGTGGGGACCAGCAGTGGGGCTAAGAGCCCTGAGAAAGGGAAGGCCTGGGCAGGGGTGGGGGGCAGGACTTGCAAGCTCAGGCTTTCTCTGGGCTCACTCTGAACCCTCGGGCCCCTGGATAAACATTCGTTTAGTCCTTTTGGGCTGTGTGACATCACAATGCAAAGGTGGTAGCAGAAGCCAGGAGCCGTGGTGGGCGCTGCCTCACTTTCCAGCCCTCCTGGCCCCAGCAGAGCCGGAGCCTCCCTGGGGACCTGTCCCTGGTGTGTCGTGAACAGGGCCAGTGGCCGCCTGCACTCTGCGGCCCTCAGTGTCCTCTGTGAAGGAGCAGGTCACTGTCTGCAGGGAGCTGTTGGCCAGCAGGTGGGCATGCGGCCTGTGTGCATGGTGGGGAGCCCTGCAGAGGGACCCTGGCCGTCTTGGGGAGCTTCTTATGGGGGCAAGGCTGGAGAAACGGCCTAGTCCAAGCTGGACGGTTGGCTCCCCATGCTGGCTGGAGCCACCCTGGGTGTGCAGAGAACCGGTCCCTCCTCTGTCCCTGGTGGGGTGGTGCTGAGGACTGAGTGTGTGATCCAGCAACTGCTGCTCAGAAAGGCAGCAAGCGTGGGGCTGGGCTGGCACTCAGCTGGGCGCTCCCTGTGGGGCCCTCGGGGGGGCAGGCAGGGCAGAGATGCCAGGTGCTAGACGCCGCCTGGGAAGCAGGACCTGACCCCCACCCTTCAGGGATAGTGCAGGCCCCGCCCGAGCCCTGCAGTCCCTGGCCCCGAGTGCTCCTGAGAGCAGCCCTGGGGCTGCTGCCTGCCTCAGGAGACGCCAGGCCAGCTAGAGGAAGCTGCTCCCGGGAACAAGGCCATTTGGGAACGTTTTCTTTCCTTTTTTAACCTACAGCTGAGCACACGTTATACTTGTTAAATGGTCACGTAAGATGGGTGTGTTTTCAAATGAGTTGCTGGACAGTTTTCAAGTGGCAGAGCCCTGCTTCAGGATGGAGCGGATGGGTGGGCACTAGGGGTGGGAGCCTCACACCCCTAAGGGTAAGAACTGGAGAGGGTGGGGCTAGGAGGGCATGGTGACTGCCCCTCAGGAATTGGTGCCCGAAGCTTCCAGCCCTGATGCCCCCTGTGCCTCTTCTCCCAACCTGTGAATCTGCCCCAGCCAGTTAGACCTGGCCTGGAGAGCCGGGGGCACAGCTCCACGTGGGCACCTGCTCTCCCATCTCACCCATGAGGCCACAATGGGAGCCTCCGTGGGACCAGTGGTTGGGTGTTGTGGGGAGGTCCTGGCCCTCCCTTGGGAGAGACAGATCCCTGGCTTCAAAGAACTTGGGCTGATGGCTGGGGGTGACTCTGCCGGAGCTCACTCACCTGTGGGCCATGTAGCTCCACAGAGAGGGGTGGCCTGTGGGGCAGGATGGGACCCAGGCCTGAAGTCCATATTGAGCCTGGAGAGCCGCAGGGACTCCAACACCCCAACAACAGCTGCTGCCAGCTCTGCAGCCCGGTCACCAATCAGCCTGGGCGGTACCATTACCCACTCCCCATCCTTCCAGACCCCCAAGACATGGAGGCCTTGGGCCTCAGACAGAGTGACCTTGGGTGTCTGCAGCTGCTCTCTGGAGCTCCAGTCAGTTAGTGCACCCGGTGCTCTCCAGGGGGCTGGTGGCCCAGGCTGGAGCCCTCTTAGGCCTTTCAAGGGTCCCCACACCCAGGCTGGCCCCTCTGCCTGCCAGGACCCAGGTGACACAGCAGCACGAGGCGGAGCGGGTGCCGTGAAAGGGCTGACAGCCGGGAGGGCTTTCCCAGGCTGTGCCATGGGCCATCAAGCCTCCCTTTAGCCGTTTGTGAAGTCCAGGCAACCCTGTGCTGCCCCGGGCTACCTGCACACTCCGGGATCTGCGAGTCTTCCACTTCAAACAGCAGCTCATCATGGATCTGGGCCACCAGCCTGGCAAAGAGGGAGGGAGTCACTCTGGGAGGCCAGGACTCTGGGGTGGGGGACCATCCCCAAGGTTTCTGAAAGGGGATTCTGGCACTGGGGCCCGAGAGAATGTGGCTCTGTGAGGCACGGTGGGGGGGACCCAGCCCAGGGGTACCACTGCCTGAGGCCACCCACTGTCACCAGGACAGCTCTGGGAACTGGGGGAAGGGGCGATAGGGAGACAGGCTGGTCGGAAGTGACTCTGGTCATCGTCGAGAAAGCAGGTGGCACGCCCAGCAGGAGGGGCTGGGCGCCCCATGTCTGCCCCACCCAGGCTGGTCCCATGGGGGTGAGCAATTCATGTTCTGAACAGTCTGGGCAGGGATGGAGAAACAGCCCCTCGAGAACTGCTGTGGGGCCCTGACTCGGTCGAGCCTCATCAACATCATCCTGGCTTCCCGGCCCTCAGGGCCTCCGGAGAGGCTGGGTGCTCATTCCTGGCCCTCAGGGCCTCCAGAGAGGCTGGGTCCTCATTCCCGGCCCTCAGGGCCTCCGGAGAGGCTGGGTGCTCATTCCCGGCCCTCAGGGCCTCTCGGAGAGGCTGGGTGCTCATTCCCGGCCCTCAGGGCCTCCGGAGAGGCTGGGTGCTCATTCCTGGCCCTCAGGGCCTCCAGAGAGGCTGGGTGCTCATTCCCGGCCCTCAGGGCCTCCGGAGAGGCTGGGTGCTCATTCCCGGCTCCTGCACTGGAGGCCTTGCTCTGGTGTTCGTCCTGCCAGCCCCAGCCAGGCCCCACCCTTCCCCAGCCTCCTTCCTGGAGCCCCGCAGGTGCCCCTCACGGGGTGTCAGGGAGACAAGTGGGACCCGAGTGGGAGGAGATTCAGGTAAAATGCACTGGCAGGGGCGGGTCCCTGGGGTGGGGCTTACAGATTCAAACGCAAGTGCGAGTGCATACAAGGCAGACGGACCACGGACTCACAGGCTGCGCGCTGTGGCGGCCACACAGACCCCGCCAGGGTGGGATTCGGCCAGTGCTCTGTGGCTCCACACACTCCTTGCAAAGCGGTGACACACACCTTGGGCAGATGATGCCTCAAATCTGGGTGATGTGAGGCCTCTGCTGAGGGCTGCAGCCCCCAGACCCAGTGCCAGCCCCTCCTGAGGGGTGGACACAGGCAGCTTACCTTGTGCCCTCAGGAGGGGATGTGCAGTTCGGGTGACTCACAGGATGAGCTGCTGGGAAGGATGGGGTGTCAGGGGGCCCCATGCACTGTGTCCTCTGTGGGACCTTGCTCTGTCCTCTGGATCGAGCCTTCAGGGGCAGGGGTCACATCCTATCCTTGCCCTTGCTGTCCATCCTTGGCAGGTACAGATGGGGGCACAGCAGGCCCAGGGCCCTAAGGAGCTGGCTGCATGGGAGCCCTTGCCAGGCAGTGGTCACGGGCATGTGAAGGAGATCAGCTGGGATTCAGGGCCGCCTTCCAGTCTCAGGGTACAGGTGGGCTGTGCTTCCACTTTCCGCAGGAGATGTGCACTTTGCAGCAGAGCCTTCCGGTGACCTGCCCCAATCCGCCCTTCCTTTCTTCCTTCATGTTGGCCCTTGTTGCTGGGTGGGTGGGGTGGAGGTGGGGCTGTGTCCTCAGCTACAAAGGACATTTCCCAGGCTCTGTCTCAGGCAGGGTGGCCCAGGACTGTATTCCCTTAACTTTCAAGGAGGCTATTATTATTTTTTTCCCTTAGCAGGGAGGGAGGTAAGGAGTGGGATGGAAAAGGAGACTCCAGCAAAGCTCTTAAAAGGGAAGGCTCTTTAAAAGGCTGACTTTGAAGGGCTGCCAGGGACAGATGCTCTTCCGACCATTACCACTTTCTCCTTTTGCCTGGAAGGTGTGATGGCTGGAGCAGCAACCTCCATCATAGCACCAGGAGGGAATGGCCAAGGAGCCAGAGGGACTTCGGTCCTGCTGCTCTGAGCCTCTGAAACAGTCAGCAACCACTGTTCCCGAGTTCTCATGATGGGAGAAAAAGCTGCCTTCTGGAGTCTGAGCTGCTGCAGCTTGGGCCTGTGTCCCTGATGGCCGAGTGCACATTCTCGTGGTGTACATCCACAGGACACTACGAGGGTCCAGCCTGCGGTACGGCAGCGCTCATGCCCTTGTGCAGGCTGCCCGCAGGGAGGGAAGGTGGGCCTGTGCTTTATGTGCAGCCTCCGGCCAGTGAACACGGACACTGCCCTTCCAGAAGTCAGAGGGTCAAGAGAGCCCAGGCTGTCAGCACCAGCAAGGTTTTCTTTCAGTAACTTCAAGGCCTCGGGCAGAAGTCTTTGGCTCCCAAGAGGACTTACTTTTCAAATGGGCAGAAACCTCAGAAAAGGCACTTGTAACGTTTTCCAGATTTAGCAGAAGCAGTTTTCACACTTCTTGAAATTTCATTGTGAAATTCCGAGCTGCTGGTGTGGCAGGAACCTAAGAATAGGTGGAGTTGTCAGTCACACATCATTCTCGCAGCCACTGAGACATGACTGCGCTTCTAATTGGGAAATGGGGCACAGGAAGAAGAAGAAGGACGTCCATCGTCTCCGTGTGGGGCAGGTGAATGCAGGGCCTTGGACCTGTTGTGTTCCGGAAGGGAGCGGACCTCTGCTGCAACTTCTCATCCCTGCTCCTGAGGGGTGGGCCCACAGAGCCACCGTGTCCTGCATCTGGACGGCCTGACAGATCACTGCATCAGTAGGAGAGCGTTGCAGAAGAGCCTCACCATATCGCCCTGTCTGGGGCCTGCAGCTCCCTTGCAAGGGACGCCCTCAGCCCTGCTGAGCTGCTTTGAGGACAAGGTGAGAAGACCCGGCGGGGGTGGGGAGCACCACAGCACCAACACTTTCTGAAACTCAGGAAGGCCTTTTTGTAAAGGGCCTGCGTCAGAACAGACAGGAGAGCCAAGCCGCTGGCGCAGAGGCCTGTGAACGCTGGCTGCCAGCCTCCTGCTCCGGGCCCAACCTCTCCAGTCTTTGCAGGATCTGGACCGAGAGGCGTGAACGAACGCCATTTCCCTGTCACAGGGACTGTGGGTGTGAATGGGGACTGTCCTGTGGCCCCAGCCCACCTGGGTAGACCCCTGGGGTGGCCAGATGAGGCTCTAGGGGCACCGTGTGCTTCTCAGTGATCGAGTTTCACGCCTGCCACTTCAGGCAGATGCCAGGCCACCCTGAGCCTTCACTGTCCCTTCCAGACGCCATCCACAGCCTTTCACGTGAGTCCTGGAAGAAGAAATCACATACACAAAACGCAGACGCTGGCGTGCCCGATATTCCACACAAGTCTGCTTTGCATTCTGCTATGAGAAGCGTTTCCTCAAGACAGCTGAGGGCTGATAGAAAGATGACCAGCGGGTGACTAGTTCCTGAGTAAGAAGTATCTTCAGCTTTCAGAAGGACTCAGCTAGCAACAGAGACCCCAACTCCTCACATGCCAACTTCCTGTACCAATTCCACAAGGGCTGAAAGGGAACCGACTTGTTCTTTTTTTGAGGCAGGTCTTGTCTTGCTCTGTTGCCCAGGTTAGAGTGCAATGGTGTGATTGTGACTCACTGCAGCCTCAACCTCCCAGGCTCAGGTGATCCTCCCACTTCCACCTCCTGAGTAGCTGGGACTACAGGTGTGCACCACTATGGCCAGCATTTTTTTTTTTGAGAGATGGGTTTCACTATGTTGCCCAGGCAACAAATATATTGGTCACAAACTCCTGAGCTCAAGTGATCCACCTGCCTTGGCCTCCCAAAGTGCTGGGATGACAGGCGTGAGCCACCATGCCCGGCCGAGAGTGGATCTTCTAATGCCCCACTCCTGCCTCCTGCCGCGAGCAGCACTGACAGCCACAGTGAGGCTGCGAGCAGAGCCTGGGGCAGTGCTCAGACCCTGTGGGGCCTCAGGTATCCTCCCTCCCTGGGATGCCAGCCTGGGCTTCGGCCTCCTTCTGGACTTCTTGTCCCTGGAGCTGTAGGGTGACCGTGGGCCAGAGGATGTACCTAGAGAGGCTGCAAGGGGAGGAGCCATCTGGGCTTCAGTGGGCTTAGGGACCACCCTCTGCTCTCCGCTGCTGGGCCTCACACCTCAGCCTGGGCAGGGCCAGTGGTGGGGACATACTTCTGCACAAAGTTGCTGAAATCCCCAGAAGAGCACAGGCTTGAAAGCCAGTAACAGGAGGGAGTTCATGAAGACATAAGGAGACTGCTTTTAAACAGAGATGAGAGATCTCTGATAAGGCAAAAAATCATGCCTTGATAATGTAAAATAACATCAAAAGTCAAGAGAAAGCTGTAAGCTCAGATGGAAAACAACAGCCACAGGTAGGAAGGACCTGCAACCCAAAGGCGGGGGTGGGCACACCGGGGAGGCCTGGGCCACATCTTATACTCCAGAAGCCACTGCCTCAGCCTGCCCTGGGCTCCCCTCCCTGATGCATCTGCAGTGGCAGGTGCACCTGGTCTGCAGAGGCTGTCCTGGGGGAACTGGCGCCAAGAGCTTGAAGGCCCTTAGGGTGGGGTAGGAAAACATCCATAGTGGGACAGAGGGCAACAGGCCCTTCTGGGAGCTGACATTGTGGGGCTGAGGCAGGTTAGCTCCTGGGAGGGGCTTCGGGATTCCTGAGGCGATCCCCCAACAAGGAGAATGAGGAGAGGAGGTGTCTGGGTGGCCACGTGCAGTACCCCAGGGCCTTGGTTGGCAGGGAAGAGGGGTCTGGGTGGCCACTTGGTTGGCAGAGAGAAGGTGTCTGGGTGGCCACGTGCAGCACCCCAGGGCCTTGGCTGGCAGGGAGGAGGAGGTGGCTGGGCAAGGGCTGCTTGTCCCCTGGCTACCCAAGCTCCTGAGGTATGTGCCTGGGGGAATCACTGAGGCAGGGACAGAGGCCTGAGAGAGCTATGGCCTGGGGGACAGCCACAGTGGAGCCCCCACCACTAAAGCACGTCTGAATGTTGGCTTGGGGCTTGGGGCTGCAGCCAGAGCTGGATGTGGGGCACACTGCCTGGTACTGGTGGCAGCAATGGGTAGGAGTGGGGGCAGTTTGGAGCCCCCAGGGTCCTGCCCGAGGGGATGAGGTGTTCGCCTGCCTGTGGGATGGGCAACCCTTGGGGCGTGGGGGAGACAGCATTTCTGTCTGGGGAGGGGAGGCCTCATCTGCACCCCACATGGGTGGGCGGCCGGCTGTTTCCTGCATGCCTGCTGTGAGTAGCCCCTAGGGCCTTCCATGAGCTGAGAGCCTCGGGAGGTGATGGGGCCCTTGGAGCAGAGATGGTGGGCGGTTGGAATCTCGAGCCCCCAGAGGGTTTTCCCACAGAACACCAACCCTCCCATCCAAGCCCGGAGAAGGGCTGAGGCCCAGGCAGGCCGACTGCTACCCACTGACCTGGCTGTCAAGGTGCGGGAAGCGGCCACTGCAGCGAAGACACGGATCATGGCCAGCTTGCAGAGGTCAGCGGCGGAGCCTGTGGGGCACACGGTGCGTGGTGCCCTCAGCACTTGGCACTGTTGCCGCAGCTCTCACGGTGCCTCCACACAGAGGTGCAGGCTCTGAGCTGTCTTGAGTGCTGAGACTACAGGCAACCACAGGTAGCCTCGTCGTCACTCCTCCTGCCCTCTTGCTGCTACAGGGCGCCTGGGATTTGGGTGCCTTATTCCCAGAAGCCTCACCCCTGCCAGGCATGCATGGGGAGAACGGAAGAGCCTAGGCCAAGCACCAAGGGACTGAGCTCCAAGTCTGCTAAACTCTTAAAGCCTCAGTTTCCCACCTGCAGTTATGGGGAACAGCACCACCTGGGCCTGGCTCTTGGGGGAGGCATCCTAGCTACAAAAGTGACCATGTCCCCTCATGCCCCTGACAGTAACTACCAGGCAGGACACAGGCAGCACAAGATGCTGCAAGGAGGTTTGTGAGGAGCAGGAAATACCACAATGACCTGTGGGTGCCACCCAGCCCTGCGGCTGCAAAACCCAAGAAGCAAATGGACACAACTACAGAGTAGGAGGTTCCTGGTACCTTGCACCACGAAGTTCACTGCCTGTCGCTCTGCTTGTGCCCGGAGCTGCTGGTCACGAGCATGAATCCTTGGCAGGGGTCTCCTTCTGCCCATGATGGACACCATATAGCCTGGGTCACACAGAGCAAAAGCAGATGAGACAGAAACAGGTGCCACAGCAGGTGCACGTCCCTTGGGCCAGGTTCAGAGGCCCCAGAGGGACAGCCGCATTGCAGTGAAGACTCCGAGCCTCCCCCAGGCTCTTCGGGTCTATCTCGGGGGCGGGTGGGCTCTGCAGTGGGAAAGCGAGGGTCTGCTGCTGGGCGCTCTGTGCTTTTTTTTTTTTTTTTTTTTTTGAGACAGAGTGAGACTCTATCACCCAGGCTGGAGTGCAGTGGCGTGATCTCGGCTCACTGCAGCCTCCTCCTTCTGTGTTCAAGCAATTCTCCTGCCTCAGCCTCCTGAGTAGCTGGGATTACAGGCACTTGCCACTATGCCCAGCTAATTTTTGGTATTTTTAATAGAGACGGGGTTTCACCAAGTTGGCCAGGCTAGTCTCAAACTCCTGACCTCAGGTGATCCACCTGCCTCAGCCTCCCAAAGCGCTGGGATTCCAGGGGGGGCCACTTGCCCCTGGTCGCACTCTGCACTCAGTTCTACACTCTCCCGACTTCTAGCTGCATCTGGATCTCACGTAGGACGAGGGAGAGCACCTTTTGCAAAGCCATGTGCAGGCTTTAGACTGTGTGGAAGCAGGGAGAAAGGGGTCAGCCCTCATCCTCAAGGAGGAGGATGTGTCTGAGTCAGGTCTACACCCTGCATGGGGCAGATCCAATCTTGTGTGGCCTGAAGTGTATGCAATTTGGGGACTCTTTTTAAAGAAAATCGTGTTAGCTGACTATATTCCTGACCAGTGAGGACTTCTGGTTTAACTAGGTGTTGGTGGGAAATAAATCCTCCCCTTGTGACTAAGGACAAGAAGAATTTCCCACATCTAAAATAATCATGAAAGTGACAAGGGATTGAGTACCTACTGCATGCCAGGCAATATACAAGATTCCTAAGAGAGACTAGCAGTGAGGACATGAGAGAGCTTCTGCTCTGACTTGTCCCTTTCAGCTCCTGCTGGTTTATCAGTCTAGCGATTTTTGACCGGAGGCTGGGCATTGTGAATTGCATGCTGTTGAATGCTGGGGTGTGCTGTCTTCCTTCTGAGGGGGTTTTGGCAGGCCTAAGTTACCTGCCAGTCATCTCAATCCTTTTGCGGTTTGCTTCTAAGCTTTGTTAGAGTGGATTTAGAATAATTGTAATCTAGGGCTAGTCTAGACCTGCCTCTAAAGTGTGACCCTTCTGAGGTCTCTGCTGAATGCCCCAGGTGTCTAACAAGGACTCCCCACTCTGGATGGTCAGAACTCAAACATCTCCTAGTCCCATGTGAACTCTGGAATCACCCAGCTTACTGCTCCCCAGCAGTTTTTGTGCTTAGACCATAGCATTTCACTTGATGTATGTGTATCTTAGTGTTCAAACACAGACACAAAGGGAATTCCTTGGCGATTTATGAAGCTTTCTCTCTCTCTTTCTCTGTAGCTTACTCTTCTCCGACACTGGCTTGCAAAATCCAGCTGCATCTGCCTCTCCAGTCTGGATCCATGTCTCCTCCACTCATCAAGACCACTGCAGTCTGTGTGGCTCCCCTCCACACGTGGGCTGTGCCTCCAGACAAAGGGTGTTCATGGGACTCAGCTCATTTGGGTCTTTTCTCTCAGAGACCAGAGCAATACCCTACCCCCTATCTAGTGCTGGAAACGGCTGTTGTAGATGTTTTGCCCCGTTTTCTGGTGCTTCATGATGGGTGCAGAGTCTGAAGCTGGTGACTCCCTTGTGACCGAAGGCAGAAGTCTCCTGGTTCCGTTCACGTCAGACCTCATTTCTTTGCCCAGCGCCTCCAGTGCATGTGCCTATAGTTCCTGTTCATACTTGAGATGCCCTCTGGCCCTGGCCCTTTGTGGTGATGCTGGCATGGCACCGATGCTCCTGGAAGCCACTCCTGTACCAGGATGGCTAGCACCACACCACACACAGAGAAAGGAGGGACCACAGGAACATGAGCAGGAAAAATTCGCTTTAAATGAGTTGCCAGCTCAACTGGCTGTGGCCCTACTGATGCCACCTGGCATAGAAAGGTGTGAGGTGGAGAAAGTTGGAGCACTGGAGGCAACAGTCCCAGCAGGATGTAGTTAAAAACCCCTTGCTTTTGACACGTTTATGAAATGTAGAAGGACGTGAGCACATTGCAGGCCTCTCCCAGGGCCTTGGGGCAGCTAGCATCATAGTCAGCTCTAGCCGGGGCAGGCCAAGTGCCCTGTGGAAAGCGCTGACCCCTGAGGGCTTGGCCCCTTCACGCTGGTGACCAGAGAGGCATCTGAGATCCCAGCTGGCTCCTGAGCTGTTGACGCCTCCTTGACATCTTACCTGCCATTCTCCCTCTGCCCCTCCTCAGTTACTGTGTTAATGTCTGCATACTTCTAGACTGTTCTCAGAAGTGGCTCTGACTGCATCTCAGATCTCTTTCCCACATCATGGCTGGAGTCAATTTTGAAGGACAAAGCTTAGGTTCTTTCTGCACGGAGTGTCATGCGTGGTCTGGGTTTACCTGGCCCTACCTGTTCTCTGGCCCAGCTGCCCACGCTGGCACTCCTCCTGGCCCTTCCTCTCTCTGCTCAGGTGGCCGGCTCTGTGAGGCTGAGGATGGCACAACTCCCTTGGGGCCTCTGCTGCTGCTCTGTTCCTTTCACACCTGGACGCCACCTTCCTGTCCTTGTCTAGATGCTTGTGGATTCTCCGTGTCCCCCAAGGATTGTAAACTCCAGGGGAGCACGGAGCTTACGTCTCAGGCGCCATGGAGGCTCCCCTTCTGAGCTAGCATGGGCTGTGACACAGATGCTGCCCACCTGCCTGTCTGCTGTCAGACCAATGAGGAGCCTGTAGCGGGCTGCCTGGAGCTCATGGGGTTTGGGTACAGGCCCCAGAGTGAAAAGTCATCAGTGAGTCACTGGGAGAGGCTCACAGAGGGTCCCGGAGGCTGCACCCAGGAGACACAGGCCATGACATCTAGGATGCTGGTCCTGCTGAGGCCAGCTCTTGGATGATTTCCTCACTTGCGGTGAGTGCTGAGTGCCGTGAGCGCCCTTCCTCTGCCGGCCACTCATCTTCCTCTTTGTTGTTTATTAATTTCTGCTCTCCCAGTGATTTCCTCCCCTTTTTCTCGGCTGCTCTTTTCCAGATTTCTTGTGTAGAACACAACTCATTTATGCCCACAATTTTCTCTTTTAAAAATTTGCCTTTAAAAGATTCCTTTAGGTCTAAGTGAGGCGTCAGCTTAGCCACACCCCAGTTCCTGACGAGATACGTTTACTGTAATTTATTTCTAACATTTTTGTCATTTTCTTAGGATTTCTTTTGCACTGCACTCTGGTCACAGAATATATTCTACTTGGTATTCTCTGAAGTTCATCTGGGTTTCCTTCGTGACCTGATTGCAGTGGTATTTGTAAATGCACCAGTGCTTTCCATAAGAATCCATGTTCTCCCTCTCCAGGTGCAGGCTTGTATCTGTTTTTACCTGCCTGCTCATCCGCCATCCGGTCACTTGAGTTTGCTCACTGTGCTGCCTCAAGCCACCCAGACTCTGGTCCCTTCTTGTGTGGAACCTTCATCCCTATTTGTCCAACAGGAGCTGAGGATTCACCCAGGCCCCCAACCAACCTCAGGACCCAGGGCCCACCCACACACCACCCACCCAGCTGTCCCCCTATCCTCCCACAGAGGGTGGGCAGAGAGCAGGGAGCTCTGGCTGTGACCAACTCACCTGTCTGGTGGCACTGGGCAATAGCCGCTTGGGCAAAGTCCTTGATTTTCTTGTACTTCTGCAAAAAACTCTCCAAAAACTGGGCAGCTTCCTGAACAGGAACTCCAAGGCAAGCAGCAAGCCGCTCCTTCCCTGTCAGTCAGAGAGATGCATGTCAAGGCCTCACTCAGACCAGCCGTGACCACATGCATGGGCTCAGTGAGTCAGGTCCAGTTGGCAGCACTGGTCTTTTCTGATGGGTTGGGATGAAGTTGGCATTGGCTTTACAAGCTGAGTGCTAGGTGGCAATCACTCTGGACTAGGGCCTGCGAAACATGTATTTATTCAGTGATACTGACTCAGTGCCTGCCAGGTGTTTCAGGTGACCTGATGGTGAAGTTACACGGTCCCTCCTCCCAGTGCAGCTAGCGGAAGACCCAATTCCAGAACTATGGAGGTTAGAGTAGGGTACAGAGGAAAAGAGGAAGGGAAAGTTCCATGGCTAAAGCATGAGAAAATGGTCCTCAGGAGTTCAATATTTTGTTCTAGAAGATGCAGGTGTTCCTGTGACGCTGCTGGTAGAAATGTCTCTGGTTGGGCCAGGCATGGTGGCTCACGCCTGTAATCCCAACACTTTAGGAGGCTGAGGTGGGCGGATCACTTGAGGTCAGGAGTTCAGGATCAGTCTGGGCAACAAAGTGAGGACTTGTTTCTATTTATTAAAAATAAAAGAAAAGAAATAAAGGTCTTTGGCTGGGCAGCGGCTGAGTTCCAGCAAGCATGTGAACAGGTCCAGTGACCACGGAAGACTGGCTCTGGGCCCAGTCCCACCAGGAGGTCCTGTGCGGCCCTGGGGATGTTGCCTGACCCACAGTAAAGCCTGTTCCTTCACTGTATATTAGGAATGAGAGCCCTTATCCCCAGCTGGGAGCCCCATGAGCCAAGGCATGGGAGGCTCTAAGCAGTGCGTGGTTCCTACTTGGTACTCAATATACACTCATTCCCTCTCATTTTCCTCCAGAAGAGAATAACAGTGTAAATAGAGAATAAGGAATCCATGAGGACATCATCCCTCGCTTGACAGTGGGATCCCAGGGAAAGCCTTGGCTCTAGGGAGTGATATATCGTTGGAAGGAACCCCGGAGAGACAAGCAGCCTGAAGACCTGCCTTCCCGGGGGCAGCATATCTGGGACCAGCAGTGGTCTTGCTGTCCTCTGTGCGAGGTTAACTCTGGGGTTGTCCTACAGGGTGCTCCAGGGACCTCTGGACAGGATGGTGCAGAAACCATGGCCCAGGGGGTGAAGGTTTGGGGTCTGTGAAGACCAGGGAAGAACCCTCTGGAGAAATGGGACCGACTGGCCTCTCTGATCCAGCCCTCCTTTCAGCCAGGCCACTCCTGGCCCTGGCCAGCTGATGGCACAGCAGCTCTGGACAGAGAAAATATTCAAGTCTTGGGAGAGTGAAAGGGCAGGTGTTTGCTTCCACTGCTTTATCAGCAAGAGCGGGAAGGTCTGGGGTGCCCTGTCCTCCCAAAGTTAACCCCAGCAGAGAGGGATAAAGCCATGGTCCTTCTATGCTCAGATGGACTGACGAATTGGCACCATTTGGCTGGAAATGAAAAATCTCCAATATCCCTTTTAGGGCTTAAGACCTATTATTGTGATATCTTCACAAATAAGTTATGTGTTTTGCTACACTTTACTGAAATAATTCATCTATGGCTCTTTCTTTCTGTCAAATTCCAATCACCACGCTCACCTAGTGCCTCAGCTATGGCGCTGCAATGAAAAATTCCACTGGCTCTCAGAAAGAAGTCAGATGGCAGCTAGACACACAAGGGTAGCCAGTTGGGACTTGCCTTGATTATCTTCTTAGACAAATCTTTTCTTACCTCCAGTCTGCTGTTAAGCCCATATAGTGAATTTTTTTGAGACAGAGTCTCCTTTTGTCACCCAGACTGGAGTGCAGTGGTGTGATCTCAGCTCACTGCAACCTCTGCCTCCCAGGTTTAAGCGATTCTCCTGCCTCAGCCTCCTGAGTAGCTGGGATAACCATGCCTGGTTAATTTTGTTTTTTTTTTTTAGAAGAGACGAGGTTTCACCATGTTGGTCAGGCTGGTCTTGAACTCCTGATCTTGTGATCCGTCCACCTTGGCCTCCCAAAGTATTGGGATTACATGCATGAGCCACCACACCTGGCCAAGTTTTTTATTTTGGGTATGCAGTTTTCAGTTCTAGAATTTCCATTTTAGAATTTTATTTGTTGAAGTTCTTTTTTCATTTATTGTGAGTATATTTTCTTTTACTTCCTTGAGCTTAGTTATTAATAGCAACTTTAAAGTCCTTGTCTGTTAATTCTAACATCTGAGTCATCTCAGGATCTGCTTCCATGATTGCCTTTTCTTGAGTATGGTCAAGTTATTCTGTTTCTTTCTGTTTAGGAATTTGGGGTTGTATGCTGGACATCATGTAAGACATGTGTAGAGTTTTGGACCCTGTTATGTTCTTCTAAGGAGTGCTATGTTTTCTTTGAAACAGTGTCTTGCTCATACCCAGGCTGGAGGGCAATGGTGTGATCACAGCTCACTGCAGCCTTCAACTCCTGGGCTCAAGCAATCCTCCTGTCCCGGCCTTCTGAGTGGCTGGGCCTACAGATGTATGCCCACCACGCCTGGCTAAGGAGTACTAATTTTTTTAAAAGGGGCACTTAGTTCAGCTAAAATCAAACTTCAAACTGTCTCCTTGCAGTGGGAAAATGCTGAAATCTCAGGTCAGTCCTTTTTGCCTTGGCTTCTGCGTTGTTTGAAGTCTGCCCCATTCATGCATAGTTAGGGGTCAGCCAAGGATCTGAGCAGAGTTCATGCCTAGAACTTGGCCTCATTTCCTGGCTCTCTTCTTTCTGGAATTTCTCCCTTCACTTTCCAGATTCTCTGGTGGCCCAGAACTCTGTCCTCCAGTTCTTCAAGCTAGTAGGATTGCATGTTCCTAGCAGAGTTTCTGTCCACACAGCATCGAGTGAGGTTGCCTTCAGGTGAGGAGCTATACAGAATGAGAGTCCACCATTCCTTTCTCCCAGGTGTCAGCTGACCTCCAGTTCTTGCTGCTCTGTTCCCTTCCCAGTGCCTCTGAATAGCTGTCTTTTTATGCATTCTCCACAGCTTGCAGTTGGTCCCTGTGGGAGGGCTGTTCCACTGGGAGCGACTTGGCCATCTCCAGAAGTCATGCCTCTCTTTCTAAATTCTTATGGCCAAGAGAGAATTCCTTTCTTCTGCAGAGCTGTTGGGATCTCCGAAGGGCAGTGGGTGGCCCCGGTCCCTATGCATGAAGAAGGCCCATCCACAAGAGTACGGACGGCATGGTGGTTCCACAGGCACGAGAGACTGAGATGGAGCCTGAGGGTCTGAGAGGCCTCCCAGGCCCTGGGTCCTTGCTCCTCACTCCTTGGACACTCTTAGCAGTGGGGCTGTCACGCTAAAAGGCTGCTGCCCCTTCGCCAAGCAGGTTGGCTTCTGGCTCTGTGGGGACTTCTCTGTCCCATGCTTCCTGTGGACTGCTCCTTCTTTTCACAGAACCTGCCCCCGCGCTGTCATTCCATTGATTCCGTTTTACACACAGGCCCTGAGAGATCTGCATGCTGGGGGCACTGAGTATTCCCTCCTCTGACATCCTGCATGAACACAAAATTGAACTCTTCCCAGACGGCTAATCCTGTCTGGTGGGCACACGTGAGTCTAGGTATGTTTGTGTGCTACAGTTTCAACTTCAGCATGGACAGTCGTCACTCCCTTTTCTCCATATGCCCTTCTGCCCCACACATGTTGCTAACCGGTTTTCACTCCTGCTTGTGTCTCTAGGGCCAAGCAGGTGCCTGCACACAGTGGGCCTTTGGGAACGTGGCTGGTCTAGCTGGAACAGACCTGACATTAAGTCCTACACTGCTTTCAAAACTCAGCTCAGGGGTTGCTGGTCTGGGCCGGCCCCTGAATTCTCCCGACTGTCCCCAGGCTGGGGCCCTCCCTTGGCTTCCTTGGCACCAAAAACTCCTGCAGATGCACTGATGGCAGTCTGTGTGCCCAGCCCTGCTCCTGGGTCTCTGCTGGTGGGTGCAAGTCCTTGGGAGCAGGCATCAGGCCAGACGGTGTGCACTCAGCACAGGCCTGTCGATCGCACGATGACTGGATGTGGAGGCTAACTTCAGAGTCATGGAGTCACCTGAGAAGACTCAAGGGCTCGACTCTAGGAGCAATAGGTGCTCAGAGCAAGACCCAGGGGTCAGGAGCTGCTTTCAGGAGAAGGCAGATTCCTGGTGGGCCCAGCAGTGGCCGTGAGCAGGGCCGTCAGGCTGGGGAGGTGCCTGCAAAGCTGATGGGCATTTGAATTCAGTCGACTGATGGAGGAGCAGTGAGCCTGTGAGCCAGCCTCTGGGGTCAGGGCTCCCGGACAGCTGCTGCTCTGTCACTCCGTGTGCTCCCTGCCAGCTCCTCCATAGTGGCTGTGGGGGCAGAGCACAGACTCAGCACCCGGGGCACTCCCCTGCCTCTCACAAAGTCCTGCTGCCTCCTCTGCTGTTTTCATCGCAGTCTTCACAACGGTCATGTCGCTCATTTCTCAAGAATGTGTAGGAACCATGCCCTGCCCCAGGCCCCAGCATTTGTGGGCCCTTCCGAGGTATGTTATGTGGAAACATGGCACTGCAATCCACTGAAAACCAGCTCCTCTACAGAATTTCCAAAGGGTCCCCAGCAGCCTGGGAGGCCTGGCAAGTTCACCTAGCTTCCTGAGTCCCAGCTCATGTGACAAAGTTTCCAACACAAGGAGAACAGAGACGCATTCTGAGCCCACAGCAGCAGATGCACAGTAACTCCAGCTGTCAAGCCGGACCGCAACAATGGGAGGCTCAGGGTGGGACCCGTGTCAGTGTCACAGCTAAAAGCAGCCAAATTACCCTTTTCAACATTAGGCTAATGACTCACTGCTTATTTACAAAATGTAGCTCTTTTTCTCTCCAGGAAAAAAGAAAGAAACTGAATACTCCAGAAGGAGCCAAAGGGGTGGCAGAGAAAACCATCTTTTTCTGGGTAGGTGGGGGCACAGCCTGCCCCAAGGCAGATGCTCGGCATGCTCAGTCTCCAGTCCTTCCTCCCAGCTGGATTCTGGGTGGTTGCCCCAGCTGGAGACAAGGCCAGGGCTGCCACAGGAGACCTACAAATCAGTCACTTGGAGGCATTAACTGACGTGGCACAGAAGTGAAGTAGGACCCAGACGCAACCGCAGATGACAGAGATGACAGCTGAATGTGTGCCAGGTGTGGCCCTGCCCACCTAGAGAGCATTCCCCGGGAGGAGATGGCACAGGGAGGCGGAGGGCCTTGTACAAGCCAAACAGCCAAGGAGGTGACGGGTTGGGATCAAGCCCAGGCTGCCGGGCCCAGGACTGGGGAGGCGATGTCCTGCTGGCGGAGCAGAAGCAAATGTTATGTTTGCAACACAAGATGCCGGAGCAAGGATGCAAGGCAACAAACTCTCATATAATGTGGCAGTGATGCCTTCCCCCCAAGACAGGGACCCCAGGGAGGTTCAGGGGTGCAGCACAGAAGAAAGAGGCTGAGAGAAGGCAGTCACACTACTGTCCCTCACAGAATCTAGTTCTTTAAAACAAAGTTTCGTAGTCTATTTTCCAAAAACCATGTACACAATCAAAATGTTTTCAAAAATGGAGCTGAGACCACCAAGTCCCCTAATTTGTGCTGTGTCTTCTCTGTGCCAGGCAGTGAGCTAGGCTGATGAGCTCCTGTCTCTGAGGTGCCCACGTTCGAACTGGGGCATGAGACCATGAACAGGTGAGCGGGTGCAGAGCTGGCGCCTCTCCCTTGCTGGTTTGAAGAGCAGAGCTGCCAAGAGGCAGGCTCTGCCCAAGGTGTGAGGCCCACATGGCAAGGAGCTGAGACCACCTCTGGCTGACGGCCAGCAAGAAACAGAAGCCAGCTGGGCATGGTGGCCCATGTCTGTAATCTCAGGATTTTGGGAGGCCAAGGGTGGCAGATCACTTGAGGGCAGGAGTTCAAGACCAGCACAGGCAACATGGTGAAACCTTGTCTCTACTAAAAATACAAAAAATCAGCGTGGTGGCAGGCGCCTGTAATCCCAGCTACTCAGGAGGCCGAGGCAGGAGAATTGCTTGAGCCCAGGAGTTGGAGGTTGCAGTGAACCAAGATTGCGCCATTACAGTCCAGCCTGGACAACAGAGCGAGGCTCTGTCTCAAAACAAACAAACAAACAAACAAGAAACAGAAGACAAGAAAATGGATCTCTCCCCAGTTGAGCCACAGATGCAACTACAGCCCTAGCCAACACCTTGACTACAGCCCTGCAGGGGACCCAGCTATGGCATGCTCACACCCAGAGAAACTGTGAGATAGTGTGTATTCTTTTAAGTCACTACATTTGTGGCAATTTGTTACCCAGAAGTGGGTAACCAATACTGTGGCTGAGGAAGTTTGCACAGGGGAGAGTTGAGTGCAGGTCTGCAGAAGTGAGGGTGGGCTCTGGTGGTGCAGGGGAGGTGTTCCCGCAGGCGGAACAGTAGTGCAAAGCCCTGAGGCTGGAGCTAGCCTGGCTGGTTGGTTGTGGTTCAAGACAGGCCATCCATCCACAGTCCCGGGGTGGGGCACACTGGACACTCATCCAGTAGCACCACAGTCTCAGTGGAGACTGCAGGGCAGCTCTTAGGGATAATCTACGAAGTGCTTGCCCCGTTATTCTTCCACTGAAGCTTGCTTGGTTTTGCTGCCTTTCTGTGAATATACAAAGGGTTCCCATGGTAGGGTGGTGAATCTTCTTCTCAGGGTCTTTGCACAAGCCCTGCTGCTCAAAGCAGAGCTCATCATAGGGAAAGGAGGTCTGAACAGGCTTCAGAAGGAGCTGGCTGGCTGGGGAAATCAGGCCACACTGATTCGGCATCACGCAGGGCCAGAAAAGAATTAAAAGGCCCGGACAGCCCACGTCAGGGAGTCGAAGGGAGCGTGGAAGAGAGCAGACGGCCTGCTCTGACATGGGTGTTGAGGCCGGGGGCTAGGGGGAAGGAGGGAGAAGAGTAGAAGGGAAGAGAAAAGGGGAGGGGAGAGGGATCTTGCAGAAGAGGCCCCAGGCAGCCCAAACCTCTGGCCCTCCAGCCCTTCCTGGCCTAGCCCCCCTTTCTCCTGTCTGCTGCCCCTGATGTTGGACCCCCACTGCCCTGCTCACAGCCCAGGGCCTGACTCTGCCCTCTGTGGGGTGCTTTGGCTGCATGGCCCAGCTGGGTGAGCTGTGCCCTAGGGAGCTGGGGTGTGTGCTGAGATGTGGCAGTGAGTCCAAGCACTGCACACCTCGAGGCTAAGCTGTCTAACTTTATCATGCCTTGGCATGTGTGTGGACCAGGGTCTCCTCAAAGGTCTCCAAGCACAGCAGTGGTGCCTAGCACAGTGGTATGGTGTAGAGTTGGGGCCAACGGCTTGGTCACACTGGACCTGCCCCCTCCATGGCCTCCCCTGAGAGGCTGGCTGTGACTCTGAGCAGGTCAAGGCGTGTGGTGGTCTGGCCAGTGCCTGGTGGCCGCAGGTGTCATCAGAGCACAAACAACACCCAGGGACTCACAGATGATCTCTGAGGCACAGCCACATTTAGACACAGGTACATGGCTACCAGCTTACAGGTGACCCCGAAACCCTGGCTCCTGGCCCACAGCCTACCTGCTCCATAGACCACCGAGTACACCACCTTCTTGGTTTGCTCTCTGTCTGCATGTGTCACGTGTTCCATGGGCACGTCCTTCCTGCATGGAGAGACCATGTGTGTTCAGGCACGGGAGGCAATGTCAGTGGAGGGCAGACAGTCTAACCATACGCCCCATCACTGCACTTCCTCTGGAAATTCTTCACGGTTTCACGGCAGCTGGCACACTGGCAGGGAGATGTTCCACACCTGCGGTGCCAGCTTGGTAAGGGCCCCAGGCAGATACCTATGGCAAGGCTGCAGCAGCTGCTGCCAGCCAAGCACCACCCCACATTCCTGGGTGTCCACAAATCAAAACCCAAAATTGCTTTCACCAAAGGCATGCCCACCCGACTTCAGGAAAGCCCATCCCCCATGTTGGGGTGCCTGGGCCTGGGCCATGTCTGTGTCTGCTGCAGTGGTAGGGGGGCTGGTTTCTAGGACTATCTAGTTCCACTGCTAGACTGGATGAGCAGCTCTGTCCTGGCCTCCCACAGACAGAGGCCATGGGGGTGAGCCCCACCCTGGGGCTATAGCATTCAGATAGAATAAGGATCAACTCAATATCTGACCGGCATCTGAACCACAGCAATCTCCAGAGATTAAAGCTGAGACATCTGAGTAGCACAGGAGCTCCAGGGCACTCCCAGCACTACCAAGAGGCCCTCCTCCTCCAAGAGCACCCCCAAGGACAGGCAGCCTGCCGTGTGCCCTGGGTGCTGCCTCCTGCGTGCTGCTTTTGTAAATATCCTTGTCATCTACACCAGGCCTTCCTGATGGAGTGGGCATCTCAGATTCAGAAGCTGAGGGGGGCAGATGGAGGGAGGGAGAAAGGGGGAGGGAGGGAGAAGGGAGCGAGGGAGGGGGAGAGAGAGAGAGGGAGGGGGTGGGGGGAGGGGGAGAGAAGGAGGAGAGAGAGAGAAAGAGAAAGAGAGAGAGCAAGAAACAGAACAGAAAAAGTAACAGAAACTTCTCCCAATCTGTTTTGTGGCTAGCTTTGTGCTAGTGCCTGCTTCATTACTTCGCCAGGCTGTTCACAGCTCTACCTTAGCCTTCACTTCCTGCTTGCACTGGGCATAGAGACCAGCCCCAGGTGAAAGCTCAGGTCTTCCTAGATCTCTTCTGAGCATGCAAGCTCCCTGGGCATGTGTGGGGCTTTCTACATTTCCTGGTATCTACAGGTACTTTTGAATGCTCTCATTTCCAAAAGTCTCTCTCTCCTCAGTTTTTCTTCCAGAGCTTTCAGTGCTCCATTGTTTGCCTCAACTATAATTTTTAGCTCCAGGCAGCTGGAAGTTATTTGCCTTATAATGTTTTCAAGCTATGTCTGCCACTCTTCTGCAGCAAGTGGGTTCTGAGTTAGGTGAAACAATGACAAGCCCCTGTGTCAGCCCTTCAGGCAGCCACTGGACTAGTGAGAATAAACACCCACTTCTTTTTGAGTAAGGTGTGCTCTGCCTCCAGAAGCAGGGACCAGGCTCCATGCTAGGAACATGCTGCTGCCTTCAAGATTGACGGGTGGGAGGAGGGCAAGTAGAGTCATCACAAGGCTCTCCTACCTTTTGTTTTGTTTTGTTTTGAGATGGAGCCTCACTCTGTTACCCAGGCTGGTGGGCAGTGGTGTGATCTCGGCTCACTGCAACCTCTGCCTCCTGGGTTCAAGTGATTCTCCTGTCCCAGCCTCCTGAATAGCTGCGATTACAGGCGCCTGCCACCATGCCCAGCTAATTTTCACATTTTTAGTAGAGATGGGGTTGTACTGTGTTGGCCAGGCTGGTCTCAAACTCCTGACCTCATGATCCGCCTGCCTTGGCCTCCCAAAGTGCTGGTATTACAAGCGTGAGTCACCACACCCAGCCTGCCTTTTTCTTGATTCAGCATTTGCTTGGTTGCTGTAAACCTCTGACTGTTTTTCAAAGTCTTGATGAAGTTGGTTCTGAAGTTTTACTAGATTTTTCAATGTTTCTTTGGGGGACAGGCCCATGGGGCTGTGTATTCACCATTCTTGCTGACATCCCAGACTTCACCGGTTTTTTGGCACCTAAATTTCTAGTACCAATGCATTTCCAGATTTTCCCCCTTTTCCTGCTGTGTTAAACTATTTTGCCCTCTTTGTTTAGCTCACCCTTAAACTTGACATTGTTAACAGCTATATTTAGATAAAAAGCAAAAAGCCCAATGGGCTGGGTGCAGTGGCTCAAGCCTGTAATCTCAGCACCTTAGGGGGCCAAGGTGGAAGGATCATTTGAGGCCAGAAGTTCGAAACCAGTCTCTACATAAAAGAAAATTTTAAAAATTAGCTGGGCATGATGGTATGCACCTGGGGTCCCAGCTACTCAGGAGGCTGAGGTGGGAGGACTGCTTGAGCTTGAGGGGTGGAGGCTGCAGTGAGCCGTGACTGTGCCACTGCACTCCAGCCTGGGTGACAACGAATAAACAACTACATGACGTTTTTGTAGAATATTTCATAAAATATTTTTAAATTTAATCAAATGAAAATGATCATAGAGGTCTTAGTAAGTTTAGATTGATACCAGGTACATAAGCAATGGAAGGAGCTAGAATGATCCATGGGTAATGTGTTAGCACTGGAGACATCAGTAGGAACTCATGGTAAGCTCTATATCGATGCACATGGCTACACAGAGAAATATTTAAAGATGTGTGTATACACACAGGTTGGCATGCACACATAACTTCTTGTTCTGTCAGCTGAGAAAGGCTAGAAGCAACCTGCTCAGTAGCAAAGAGCACTGAGCACTCATACCTTGCCTTTTAATACCATTCTCCAGTGAAAGAATGGGGCTCCTTGGAGAAATGGCTGATTCCAGGACTGGGGCAGGAAACATACAAGAGGAGCCTGGAAAGTCTTTTAGTGCCAGCAAATAAGAAAGTGATAAATGTGTGCATGCAAACACACACACACACACACACACACACACACACACACACACACACCAGAGAGGTCAAGTCAAAGGGACACAGGAGCCAACTGCAAGAGGTCCCAATGGCCAAAGCTGGAACAATTTAGGTAAGAAAATAAAAAACATTAGGTTATAACTCAAAGTAAAAAAAATATTCATGAATCCATGCTGATTTGGATTTAAAGGATTAAATAAATAAATGGGGGCGAACACAGAGCTCCCACACAGAAGAAATCCAAATAATTTATATAGATACCCTGTCCTGAGGAAGACGAGGTGGAACTTCCCCTCCTTAATTACATACAGGCTGTGTTTAGTGACTTGCTCAAGGGTAGGTGCCATGTGGAATCCGGGTAGAAGGGAGTATCTTTACAGTAGAGAAATCTGACAAACGCCCCCAGCCAGGTGACCAGGTCAGCATCAACAGTGGTAAGTCCTGTGGACAGTGTGTGTCCCTGATTCAGTGTGATGGTGATGGCCTTACACCTCTGTGCTCAAACCTCAAATCCCAGTCTAGTCATGAGAAAAACATCATACAAACACCAATGGAGGGACATTCTACAAAATACCTGACCAGTCCTCTTCAAAACTGTCAGGGTCACTGAAAACAGGGCAAGTCAAAGTGTCACCATCCAAAGGAGCCTAAGGAGACTGTGACTAAATGCAATGTGGTGTCATGGAGGGGGCTGGAGCAGAAAGGGGACAACAGGGAAAGATGAGGAAATCCAAGTCAAGTGTGGACTTTTGTTTAGGACAATATATCAGTATTGGGTTCATTCATTGTGACACACGTACCATATTAATGGAAAACATTAATAACAGAGAAGCAGGTGTGGGATGTATGAGAACTCTTCATACTATCCTTGCCATTTTTATATAAATTTAAAACGGTTCTAAAATAAAAAGTTTATTTAAAAAAGTGATCTAGTACAAGACCAGCCTGGGCAACATGATGAAATCTTGTCTCTACTGAAAATACCAAAAATTAGCCAGGTGTGGTGATACATCCCTGTAGTCCCAGCTATGTGGGGAGCTGAGGAAAGAGGATCACTGCAGCCTGGGAGGTTGAGGCTGCAGTGAACTGAGATTGTGTCACTGCACTCCAGCCTGGGTGTCAGAATAAGACCCTGTCTCAAAAAAAAAAAAAAAAAAAAAGAAAGAAAGAAAGGAAAAAGGAGAGAGAGAGAGATCCAAAAATTATGCTAGGTTACAAATAATTTATAGATTATGACTTGATTTTAAGTCATACAATTGCAGATAAATATATGGGGGAAATCCCATAAGTAAGTCTGGTAGGCTTATGGAAATTTGGTTTTTGTTATTTTGATAACTGGTATTTAATTTTTTTCCGACCAATGAACATTATAAAGAAAAAAATGAGCCATAAAAAATTCCACAGTAGATGAGAGGGATCCAAGATGGCCGAATAGGAACAGCTCTGGAGTGCAGTTCCCAGCGAGAATGCAGAGGGTGAGTGATCACCACATTACCAAATGAGTTTTTACTGCCCACAGACCAGGAAATTCCCGGGTGGAAAAGCACCACAAGTTTCCAGCACAGCTGTTTCAGCTGGTGCAGCGGGTCTCTGCACAAAATCTCACACAAATCTGGGTGGCTGTTTCAACTGGCCCCTGGAATGCCTGGGAGACGGAGCTGCTCATTCAACTGACAAAAAGGGGGCTGAAACGGAGCCAGGTGATCTGGCTCAGTAGGTCCCACCCCCACAAAGACCAGCAATCTGAAACACTCTGGATTGAGAGTTTCACAGCAAGCACAGCTGGACCCAGGATGGTCCAGCTCTGTTGTGGGGAAGGGCATCCGCCATTACTGAGACATTCCACCAATACTGAGGCAGTCTGCCATTACTGAGGCAATCTGCCATTATCAAGGCAGTCTGCCATTACTGAAGCAATCCACCATTACTGAAGGAGACTGTCATTACCGTGGCAGTTCTAACTATACCTCTATAAACAAAACCACAGGGAAGTTCACACAGCAGCTGGGGAGAGCCCACGGCAGCTCAGCAGTGCCTCTGCTGACTAGGCTACCTCCTTACTGGGCAGGGCATCTCTGAAAAAAGGCAGCAGCACATCAGGAACTTATAAATAAAGCCCCACCTTCCCAGGACCGAGCACCTGGGGAAAAAAGGCGGTTATGAGTTCCACTGCAGCAGACTTAAACATACCTGCCCAGCAGCTCTGAATGGAACAATGTAGCTCACAGCTCAGCACTTGAGATCCTATAAGGGACAGACTGTCTCCTCAAGCAGCTCCCCAACCCCCATATATCCAAAGAGACACCTCATAAAGGAGAGCTCAGGCTGACATCTGGAGGGTATCCTTCTGGGACAAAGATAACAGAAGATAAAACTGGCAGCAACCCTTAGTGTTCTGCAGCCACTGCAGGTGATCCCCAGGCAAACAGGGCCTGGAGTGGACCTCAGCAGTCCTACAGCGAGGGGCCTGAATGTTAGAAGGAAAACTAAGAAACAGAAAGAAATAACTTCATCATCAACAAACTGGATGTCCCCTCAGAGACCCCATCTGAAAGTCACCAACTACAAAGACCACAGGTAAATAAATCCATAAAGATGGGAAGAAACCAGCGCAAAAAGGATGAAAACACCCCAAACCAGAATGCCTCTCCTCTTCCAAGGGATCACAACTCCTCACTAGCAAGGGAACAAAGCTGGATGGAGAATGAGTCTGATGAATTGACACAAACAGGCTTCAGAAAGTGGGTAATAACAAACTTCTCTGAGCTAAAAGAACATGTTCTAATCCAGTGCAAAGAAACCAAGAACCTTGAAAAAAGGTTTGGTGAAATGCTAACGAGAATAAACAGCTTAGAGAAGAATATAAATGAATTGATGGAGCTGAAAAACACAACACAAGAACTTTGTGAAGCATACACAAGTTTCAATAGCCAAATCGACCAAGCAGAAGAAAGGATATCAGAGATTGAAGATCAACTCAATGAAATAAAATGAGAAGGCAAGATTAGAGAAAAAAGAGTAAAAAGAAATGAACAAAGCCTCCAAGAAATATGGGATTACATGAAAAGACCTACTCTATGTTTGATAGGTGTATCTGAATGTGATGGAGATAATGA
>PVKP010015616.1:0-42501 GCA_004027715.1 Plecturocebus donacophilus | reverse complement strand
AATGGGTGAAAAATATTTGCCAATCATATATCTGTAAAGGGTACAGTATCCAGAGTATATTAAAAACTCTTATAACCAAAACAAAAAGACAAAAAATCGAATTAAAAAACAGGCAAAGCATTTGAATAGACACTGCTTAAAGAAGATATTCAAAGGCCAATGATTACATGAAAGATGCTCAACACTATTGGTCGTTAAGTGCATGCCTGACTATAATAAAAAAGACGATGACACGTGTTGGCATGGAGAAATCAGAACCCTCGTACACTGCAGGTGGGAAAGTAAAACGGTACAGCCCTCTGGAAAACAGTTTGGCATTTCTCAAGAAGTTAAACACAGAGTTATCATAGGACCCGGCAGTTCCACCCCTAGATTTATACCCAAGAGAAATGAAAGCAGATGTTCAAACAAAAATGTATACACGAATGTTCATATCAGTGTTATTAATTATAGATACAAAGTGGAAACAACCCCAGTGTCCATTAACAGATGAATGGATAAACAGAAGGTGGTATATCCATACAATGGAGTATTAGCCATGAAAAGAAATGAAGATACATGCTGCAACATGGATGAACCTCAGAAACATGCTAAGTAAACAAAGTCACAAGAAATCATTATTATATGGTTCAATTTGTACGACAAAAAGTAGATTAATGGTTGCTTAAAGCAGGTGATGGGAGGTAGGGAGTGACTGCAAATGGGTGCTGGGTTGTGTTTCCTTTTGGGGATGATGGAAATGTTGTGAATTTACATTTTGATGAACATAGTTTAAGAATCTACTAGAAAGTGTTTAGCTGTACACTTTTTTAAAATTTAACATCCTTTAAAAGATTGTTTTGAGACAGGGTCTCACTCATTTGCCCAGGCTGGAGTGCAGTGGAATGATCTCAGCTCACTGCAGCCTTGACCTCCTGGGCTCAAGCCATTCTTCCATCTTTGCCTCCTGAGTAGCTGGAACTACAGGTGTGTGCCACCATGCCTGGCTAATGTTTTGTATTTTTGGTAGGAATGAGGTTTTGCTAGGTTCCCCAGGCTGGTCTCACATTCCTGGGCTCAAGTAATCCACCTGCCTTGGCCTCCCAAAGTGCTTGGATTACAGGCATGAGCCACTGCACCTGGCCTAGCTGTACATTTTAAATTGGTGAATTTTATGTTATATGAATTATATCTCAATAAAGATATTTCAGGAAACTAAAACCAAAAAATCCACCTTAGGGCTGATGGGAGAGGGAGACAGAAGACCCACGGTGTGACTCCTAGGGTGCAGCTGCTTGCAAATGTGGGGTACACACTGCAGCTTTCCTCTGTGGTAGGGGTTGGTGGGTGTACCCTCCCCAGGCTCTAGCGCTGGAACCTGGAGTAGATACAGGTGCTCTTGGACCTGAACTGGTCTCACCACAGACGCAAGTCAGGGTGGTGTCTCCTCAGTGCCCCTCACGGCGAGGTCTCCGTGGGATTAGGGATGTGGTGCAATCAGTGACTTGTGGTCTGTAGTTCTGAAAAGCCCATGGCCCTGTCTTGTGGAGTCATTTTTGTGAGTCCCACTTAATAGGGGAACTTGAGCCAGAGATGGGAAGGGGCTTGAGCAACGTCAGTTGTGTATTAGTGGAGGTTGAATGGCCCTCAGCCTGGTGCTCTTTCTTCTTCCTGTCACTCTGTCATTCATCTACAAAATGCTCCACTGAGACAGGGAGGGGGATCACAGCAGGGCCAGCCCTACTCTAGTCTTTGCCTCTTGGCAAGGGTGCAGATTATTACAACATCTGCTTTGCAGGGATCCTATTGAACAAGAATGTGGTCACAGAGTTCTCAGGCTGAGCATCAACGGAGGCACATGATGCTCATCTGCTTATGAGAAAGATGCCACTTTCTTGCCTGGTCCACTGGTGGGTGAGAGTTCTGGCCTACTTAATGATCTCGCTCCAGCTTTTTGGTGTTTTTTTTTTTGGTAGCCATAAGAGTGTTTGAGAGGCCAGGCGTGGTGGCTCATGCCTGTAATCCCAGTACTTTGGGAGGCCGAGGCAGGTGGATCACGAGGTCAAGAGATCGAGACCATCCTGGCCAACACGGTGAAACCCTGTCTTTACTAAAAATGCAAAAAATAGCCGGGCATGGTGGCACGTGCCTGTGGTCCCAGCTACTTGGGAGGCTGAGGCGGAAGAATTGCTTGAACCCAGGAGGCGGAGTGCAGTGAGCCGAGATTGCGGCATGCACTCCAGCCTGGGCAACAGAGCAAGACTCTGTCTCAAAAAAAAAGTGTTTGAGAACTTTACTAACCTAGGTAAGATCATAACTCTCCTCTAATACTGCACACCAACAGACTCTCCCTTCAGTGATGACAATCTCCAGGAAGCCTAGGTGCCTCAGAATCCCGTCGCATCATCACTGGAACTCCCAGTGTACACTGTAAGATACCTCCAAAACGGTGCTCCCAACACACATCCCGCCTCTAACACACACCCAAAACAACACTCTGCACTTGGGATTACAGAAGTGTTTATTAAACGGGATCTGACAGCTCTGACATCACACTTTCTGCTTTGCTTCTTTCGACCCGGTCATCCAGCTCTGCTGGCTGGGGCTCCGAGGAAAGAGCTGCTCTGATGCACAGGAACCCCAGAGGCTGGCCATGCCTGTGCTGGCAGGGTGTCTGTGGCCATCGCATTCCTCTTCCACACACGACAGGGAGAAAACGCCTGGCCCCACTCCACTTAGACTCTCTGTGTGCCCAGTGGCCCATCAGCCACTGGGCACCATCCTTGCCTACCGCCTACCCATACCCATGTCCCATATTGTTCACACTTCCCTGACTGTGGATGGTCAGGTCCTGAGGTCCTGCCTTGATGGCAGCTGAAGAGGCTGCTCTGCTGCTCTCGCCATCCAGGGCTTGCAGGAGTGTCTTGATTAGCCATTTGTCATTTAATTAGAGAGACCTGGGCTACCACAGGGAGCCCTCTGCTTATCTGGAACACCTGCTGCATTTAGGCACTAAGCTGATACTAGCTTCTGGTTGGCCATTATTTTCATACCTTTGTAAAATAACTTTTAGGGAACACTGAAAAGTGTGCAAGCACAAACACAGGTTTCTCATTAGACGTAGAGCATGCGCTCTAAGGCTCGTTCTATAGAGCCTGGCATTAGCCCCACAGGGACTGGGAAGCCACAGGACTCTTCCTCCTCACTGTTCCTTCACTGCAGTTGCTGTGAAGAATGGTGGGTCTGCTCTTCCTGGCAACAATTTCAGGGACCCAACGGCAATTTTTAGAAGGAAAACCTATCCTGCAGATCCTTTACAGTTTACAAAGGAACATTTGATTCAAATGCCTTTGTTCCCTCTGGGTTGATTGTCACGTCAGTGGCTCCATGGCAGAGAACCTGCCTGCCTGCCTTCCTCCTATCCTGTTTTCCCTCCTCTTCCTCCCCGCTCCCTTCCTTCCATGTTGAAGACTTTTATATTTATCACCTATTCTGCTACCAGGCACCTAAGGATGCCACTTCTCTGTGCTGTGTGACCTCTGGGCTGCCTCTGTGGTCCTGCACACAGCGGGCACTGCTTCCTGGGCCCTGGCATTCACTGCTGGAAACTGCCATAGGCTTTTAGTGGCTTTCGGTTTGTATCATCTACTTGGAATCCTGGAAAGGCCATGTGGTGGGGAGGCAGGGAGCCCCCAGCCATGCTTCTGGAATGAGCTTTGCTCATCTGGCCTGGCGTTCCCACAGTGAGCACAGAGCGGTATTGTTTCCCTGAGCGGCTCAGCCCCAGCCCTAGAGCATGCAGAGAATGTGGCTGATGGCCGGCTGCTCCCACCAGAGGCCAGCAGCCTCTCCTCCTGACCCTGAGCAGTCTTGAATGGTCAAGACCCATGGCCACCTTCTCCTGCCTTAGAGACGCTTAAGTTGCTGATGCTTCCCTGGGCCTTCAGAAATGGGCGGACCATAGGTTTCTCACGGAGTGCTGGTCCCTGGGTCAGGAGTGAGGAAAGCCCAGAGGCGTTTCCTGGGCGGACATCCTCTGTCCCTTCTGGGCTGAGGCAGTAGCACCTGCAGCCTCGTGCGCAGTGGGAGTGATGGTCTCACTGGGGAAGCACAAGGGTTTCCCCACCTGTGGCCAGGAGGAAGGAGCTTCTGCTGGCTCGAGGTGGCATGAGCCTTGTTCGTGCCTCCCTTGAGGCTTCTGCAGACATGCTGGCCTGTCACACCTCCTGATGGCCGCAGGGCCTCAGCCAGCATGAGGGTGTCTGGTTACCCTTGAGAAGCTGACCTGAGAAGACCCTGAAACTACAGAGAGGGCCATCGAGCTAGATAGACCCCTCACTGAGCGTCCTCCAGGCTGGAGCAAGAGCTTAGAACAGGCCGGTGGCTGTAAGAGATGACAGGAAGAGTGGGGCCTGGGAAGGGGGGATGATGGGTGTCGTGTCCGAAGTGGTCTCCTCTGGCTCGCTGTCCTCATCATCCAGACCTTCGGCGAGGGAGGGGACGATGCGGACCACGTTGTCTTCAAAGTGCACCTGCTTCTTCTTGGCCAGGGAGTCGGCTGGCTCCAGGCTCAGCTCCATCAGGGTGTTGGGAGGCTGGAGGTCACTGGGCTTCTTGGTCCCCTTCAGGATGCTCTTCATGTGGATGAAGAGGGAGCTGGGCCCCTCCTTGAGGGCTCCATGGAAGGTATAGGTTTGCTCTGTGTCCCCAGAGCCGGTGGTGCTCACGGCGCTGCTGGAGGGGTCTGTGTACTGCTCTGGGGAGGCCAGGACCTCGGGGGCAGCTTTCCTCTTCTTCCTCTTGCTCAGAAGGAAGTAGGCCAGGCCGGTGATGATGAGCATGGAGCCTGGAAAAGAGCCAGAGGTCAGGACACTACATGAGTCAAGGAGAAAATCCAGAGGCCTTACAAGCATGTCATGCAGCAGGGCTCCTGTAGTCTTGTGCTGTGTGGCCATGCACAAGCCTCTGTGGCTCTGGCCCTCTTGCCTGGCTTGTTTTCACTCCCCACATCAGATTTGGGGGTCCACCTGGAGGCTGGGACAGGGAGGCAAAGGATATGGGCTCTGCTTTTCAACATGGTCTCCCTGGAGGGCTGGCTTCCCCGTATTGTAGATGGATTCATGAGGCGGGGGCACAGTTTTCACAGATAGGGAGCAGAGAGGAGAAGGACATTAGCAGAAAAGGACATGGATGAAACTGAAGAGGTGGGAGCAAGAAATCCTGGGTTCTGCCATCAGAAACCAGGCTGGTCAGTGGTATGCACCCAGTGAAGTGGAAGTAGATGAGGCTGTGCAGGTTTTCTGGGGTCCCACGCTGAAGTGCCTTTCAACACAGGCTGAGGAGTTTGGACCTGATGGGTAGACACTGAGGAGATACGGAAGGGTCTGGCAGGGAAGTGGCCATGTTGCACCCTTGGGAAGCTCAGCACACACGGTCAGTGGGAGGAAAGGTGAGCTCCCCTTCGTAGCTCCGCTTCTGGATGGCTCTATGCAGGAAGGATGCACTTCTTGGGACATTCATGCCATTTGGTCAGCATGGATGATGTCTGGCATTCCCGTGATTCCCCATGCCCACCCTCTAGGTCAGAGAGGGCAGTGGGGCAGGTATGGACCCTGGAGTTACCGCTGGAGCTGGACTTTGAGGGGTTCAGCCCCTCCTGCTTAGAGACCCCTGTGCTGGGGCTGCATACATCTATCCCCGTGCTTTTACCTGGGATGGTCACGTGCCAGACCAGGACGGGGTGCAGGAAGCAGGCCACCGACAGCAGCAGGTAGGCCAGGAACTTCTGGAAGCAGCCCAGCCAGTGGGCCTTCTCCCTTGCTCTGTCTGCCAGGGACCCTGGTTGACACCTAGGGGAAGGGAGCCCAGGTTAGGAGAATGTGCCCCAGGAAAACCCCAGCAAGACAGGAGGCCATGATCTGAGCCCGTCCCTACTGTGGGCAGGCTCTGCAGTGGGCTGTGGCTGAACAGGAGGCCTCCGCGGCCCTTGCTATGGGTTCCACGATGAGTGGCCTTGCCTGAGTCCCTCCAGAGGGTCCACAATTTTTTGAAAGGCTGCCCAGCCCTATCTTTCTGGTCAAGGGGGAAGCAAGTTAATGCTCTCAGGATGCTGCCTGGGTCAGTGAGGAAGACAGTGGAAGGCTCAGGGCTCACAATGCAGAGAAAGTGTGCAGTTCGGGAGCCCCCGGCTGGGGCAGCTGTGCTTGTAGTGCACTGCACAGGAGGCCTGGCCAAATGGGTGAACAGGCTGGAATCCAGCTGTGCCCTGTTCGCCCAGCCTTGCCTAGGCACAGGACAGTGTCGGCCCAGGAGGGCTTCTTTCCTAACTGCACAGGGACCACGCATGTCCCTGGCGGAAGCCTGATGCTGAGCAGCTTCCTTCAGGGGCGCTGCCTCCAGGTTTCACAGAGGGCAAGTGCCTGCCTTTAGACGCAGCACCTTCATCCTCTGAATTGGCCTAGAGCTGGGGTTCTGCACAGCCACATCCTGCTCCTGTAGCTTTGAGGGAGTGCACAGAGTAGGTGGCCCAAAGCGCTGCTCTCTTAAGCGCAGCAGGAGGGACTGCCATGGCTCACTGGTGCCCCCTGGTGCCCATTCCTGTGTGTGTCTGGTCGCGGGGCACGGTGGAGTTCATCCAGGGCTAATTCCTCCCCAGCCTTCTCCCCAGATGAAGTTTCAAGCACACCTTGGCAGTGGAATTCAGCAGAAAAGGGGAAAGCTTTCTGCCTTAGGGCTGGTGAGCCTGGGAGGCAGCCAGTGGCCTTGCAAGGTACTGGGACAGCTGGATCTGAGGCCTAGCTCTCTCACTGACCACCCAGGGACCACTGTCTAGGTCCTGAGAGCCATGGTCCAGGGCCCCAGTCCTTGGTCCCACTGATGACAGCTCCCAGCTACTGAGTGTAGGCTAGGCAGCAGCAGGGGCATCACGAGATCCTGCAGGGTCTGCACTCTTGCCCTACGATGTACCACCCCTGACTGGGCTCCCAACCCTAGGAAGAGACACAGCCAGTTCCCAAACCCAGCTCTGCTCACTCCCAGCTTGGGGCAGGGTCCTTATCCCATGGAGGATGGCTCAGACACCAGGGCCCAGTGACTGGCTGCTCCTGGTGAGGGGCAGCTGGACTTTTCTGGGGATTCTGGGCAGGGACAGGCCCTGAATGAATGTGTTGGTTGGTTCTCTTGGTTGGGGCCAGGGCAAAGAAGGCAATGGAGCCAGTGGACCTGTGCCCACCTCCAGGCCAGGCTTGCTGTACCTCAGGGGGTGGGGGGATCCTGTCCATGGCGGCTTCAGGAGCAGGACATCCCCTGGATGTGAGCTCTTGGGTGGAGACATCCGGGGTGTCTGGAGCTGGGCTGGGCAGGGAAAGGGTCTCTTTGGAGACTACTTACTGGAAGCAGATGGCCAGCAGCTGAGCCACAAAGTAGGCCCCTTCGCATACGGAGACAGCGGCTCCTGTAAACCTGCGGGTGGAGACAGGTGAGGGAGGCTGGCGCCTCTGTTCCCCCCTTCACTTTCCTGAGGGCTGTCTTCTCACACGTGGCATCCTGGACATCACATCTACAGCCAGCGGACTGACCTAGACTCGCCCATACAATAGTCACCAGGGGCTGTCTCCAGGCCAGGGCCCGTCCTAGACTGGGCCACCCTGGGGAGGAGTGGGGCCGGGGGTCAGAGATGGGTGGGGAGGGCACCGTGGTCAGCACATGACATGGCCTTCACCTGGCACCCTATGTGACACTGGCAGGCATGTCCTACCTGCTGGTCACCAGGACGGACACACACTGCCTGTGTTCCAGCCTTAAAGCTGGACCTGTTCCTGATCCTTTCCTTCTTCCTTTTCCCACTGTCCAAAGAGTCACCAGGAGCTGTTGATTACATTCCTTCAACACCTTCCAAATGGCTTCTGTTCTCTGACCTCCTGGGCATTGCCTGGGTTCAGGCCATGCCCCCGACCCCCTTCCCTGGCTTCATTTCCTCACTTATCCCAGCCTATCTCCTGCTCCTCCACTCTGTCACTCTGGGCTGCCTGACACCCGAATCTCATCATGTTTCTCCTGAAACAGAATGCCTCGAAGGCTCCTCATGCTCCCAGTGTGGTCCAGGGACCCTGCAATTAGCCTCTGCTGAGGAATGTGTAGAATTCATGGCTCCCTGGCCACCCCTAGACTCACATCAGAATCCTTGGAAATGGAGTAAGTACTTACGAAGGGTCTCACTCCCTACTCTCCATGTTCCCTTGACGACACAGAAAGCTATCAGGTGCCACAGAGCTTTTGCACAAGTGAGTCCTTCCTGGAAGGCCTTCCCCTTCCCTCTCCAGTCTGTCTGGTGACCTCCTCCTGCTTCTCCATGTGGTACCATATGACCAGGGCCACTAGTCTGTAAGCTGCCAGAGGGCGTTCTTGGGCTCCATTAATGGGCATTGCAATGAATGAATGAATGAATGAATGAAAGTGGATAGTGTTGTACAGAAGGTGGCTTGGGGTCAGGGTTTCCTCAGAGCCATGGGTGTTTCTCCCAATCAGCTGTGTGACCACAGGTAAGAGGTGTGACTTTTCTGTGCCTCAGTGTCCTCATCTGTAAACTGGGGCTTATTACAGTGCATCAACAATAAAATTGTTTTAAGAATTAAATGATATTTGTAAAGCACGTGGAGCCATGCTTGGCACACTGTGATTATGCCAATTCTAGTTATCATTTCTCTCTCCCTGTAATTATTTAGATTATTTGGTGATCTCCACTCTTCTCGCTCTGTATGCCGCCCAGTGTCAGCCTCACTCTTACTCCCTGGTTTTAAAATGATAATAACTAACATTTATGTAATGATTGCTGTGGGCCAAGCACAGTTCTAAAGTCCTTGCAAATATCTTGCAATAATTTTACAATAAACACTATAATTACTGTCAGTTTACAGATGAGGAAACTATGGCATAGAGAGGTTTGCCCTGTCAATGATGGGCACACAGACTCTATCACCTGAAGGTGGAGGCAGATCCTGAGGAGGGAGGGGAGTGGAGGTCACAGCCTGGTGACCCTGCAGGTAGAACAGGACATTTGTGGGGCAGCCTGGCAAACTGTTACCTATTGCTTCTCAGCTCAGTAAGCTCCTCAGGATTAGTGGGGCTAGAATATATGATTAGGAAGAAATTGCTGGAAGCTCCTTAGGATGGGGCTGCAGAGATGCTGGGGCAGAGACCCAGGTTCTTCTCGCCCCCTGGGTCACCACTGCACAGTGATCACCTTCCTGCCAGGGCACATTTGCAGAGGTGGCTGGTAGTAGAAAAGAAAGGACATCATCTGGGGAGCAAAAGGGTCTTGAGTTAGAATCTGAGTCCTGCTGCTCATGAGTTTGGTGATGTGGGCTAAGCTGCTTACTCCTTCTGACTTTTCTCATCTGCGAAACTAGGCCAACATGTACTGCTCCTACAGTACTGTGAAAGTTAAATAACATAATGCAAATAAGACATTTAACCATGTTTAGCATGTACAGAAGCATTGATGAATGAGATGCATGGATGGGTTGGTGTATGAATGAGTAGGTAGATGTATGGATGAATAGATGGGGAGTGGATGAATGAGTAGGTAGACGGATGGATGAATAGGTGGGGAAGTGGATGAATGGTTGGATAGGTGGGTGAATGGATGAATGGATGGATGGATGGGTAAATTAATAGATAGATGGGCAGATGGAGAGATTGGTGGGTACATGGATGGATGGGTGAGTGAATGGATGAATAGATGATGGGTGAATAAATGGATGGTTGGGTGGATGGGTAGTTGGATAGACGGATGGATGTGTAGGTGAATAGATGGATGGATAGGCAAGTGGATGGATAGATGAGTGGCTGGCTCATAGATGGATAGATGAGTGGATAAACTGGAAGATAGATAGATAAATGGGTGGGTGGATGGGTGAATGGGTGTGTGTATGTATGTATGGGTATATGGGTAGATGGATGGATGGCTGGATGGATGAATGGATAGATGGGTGGATGAATAGATGGAAAGGTGGACGGGTAGATGGATGGATAGATGGATGAGTGGATGGCTGAATGGGTGAATAGATTGGTGGGTGAGTGAATGTATGGGTGGGTTGATGAATGGATGGGCAGATAAATGGATAGATGGGTGGCTGGCTGGATGAGTTGGTGGATGGATGGGTGAGTAGAAAGGATAATTTATTGATTTATGGGATGGTCTGCATAAACCAGAAACTATTCTAGAGCCCCCATTGACTCCCTTCACCCCTGAGATAAGGATGGAATTAGCATGGAAAGGGGACTGCTCTGAGTTATTCTGAGTAGACAGATGTAGGGTGAGTTGAGCAGAACTTTCAGGTCAAAAGTGGCATGTGCACAGATACTCACAGCAGATAGAAAGCCAGGCTTTTGAACTGTCCCCGGAGGAAGGTCTCAGTGCCCACGCCGATCAACACTAAGGGGCAAGAGAAGAAGGAAGAGTGGGCCTGGTGCTCTACACCACAGCACTGCCCTGTTGAGAGTCCCTTGGCTGTGGAGTGAGCCTTCTCCCTAGGGACTGAGAGCGAAGGTAGATTCTTCTCTTCATGCCGCAGGCAGCTGTGACTGGCAAGGTGCAGGAGAGCAGGAAGCCTCTGGGATTGGTCCCTGGAACTCCAGGCAGAGCCCAGAGGTCTTCTGATTAAGCCTCCCCAGAGCAGCCCCCCCTTAGCGCCCCCAGCGACTGCCCACACTAACATGCCACCAGCCCCTCGGTTCGCAGCTGTTCATGGCCATGTGCTGGGGCCCACACCAGTGTGTGCTGTATGTCTGGCTTCAGGGCTTGGCCATGGATGGGCCCTGCCCCAGACCTGTTCTCTTGCTCGGGCCACCAGTTGCGGTTGTATGGTCTTGGTCTTCCTTGCTGAGGGATGGCTGCAGGTCACACTCGCTGCTCATTGCTTTGGACCCAGTGCTGATTAAACCCTGGGCTTTCGCTCTGACAAGGAGATGTTACTCAGCCTCAGCTCTCCTCCTGTCCTTTCTTGGCAGTAGGTGCTGACTTTCCATTTGTCCTGGGTGAATTTCATCTTGGACCTGCCTTTCTAGACTTGCTGTCTCTGGTGCTCTCTCACAGGGATTTGCTGGCTCCCACGGCTTCCCACAACCAGCACAGCATTGACCCTTGCAGTCCCCGATAGAAACATTCCAGGGGCAGTGCATCGGTCTGCTTTCTGGCTTCTGGTCCTTCCTCTCTTCCCTGGCAGGGACCTTGTGTGGGCTTCCATCCCCTGGTGTCCCAAGCTGAAGGGAGCCCTTCGTCCAGTGCTGAAATGCCTCTCCTGGAGAGCAGGGAAGAGCCTTGCACTGAAGCCATCAGCACTCCACCCCTCGATTCCGGGAGGGAGGGGGCGATCACAGAGATACTGGGGCGGGGGGTTAGGGGACAAAGCACTTGGATGTAGGCAGGTGGGAAGAGGTGGTTCTGTTTTTGAGTGATGGAGGGCTCTGGGGCTCTACTGTGCTTCATGGGCGACTGCCCACACTAACGTGCCACCAGCCCCTCGGTTCACAAAAGGCAGAAGCCAAGTCTCCCACCCTCTCCATGTTCCAGCTGCCCCGCTGGCTCACCTGGGGCCAGGACCGGTGATGCTAATGGACCACTGCAGTGTCAGCCTAACTGAAGGGTGCAAACTTACAGAGCACTTCAAAGCTTCCACACCATGGTGCACACGTCCCGGCCCCTCCAGCAGGCCTGTGGCACAGGAGTGTCACTCTCCACATTTCCCAGAGGAGGATGAGGCTCAGTGGCCTGTGTAGTTCACTCAAGGGCACATGCTGGAAAGCGAGGGCCCGGAGACCAGATGGAGGCTGCCAGCTCTAGGTGGTGTGTGTTTCCTGCTTCCCACTGCCTGTTAGCATGCATGTGTGTACACGTGTGTGTGTGAGTGTGGGTACACTTCTGAGTGCATGTATGTGTGAGTGTATGTATGTGTGTGGCATGTGTGAGCATGTGAGTGTATGTGTGTGAATGTGTATGTGAATGTGTATCTATGAGTGCATGTGTGGGAATGTATATGTGTGAATGTGTGAGAATATGTGAGTATGTGAGTGTGTGTGTGTATGTGTGTGTGAGTGCATGTGTGTGTATGCAGTGTATATGTGTGAATGCACATGTGTGAATGTGAGTGTATGTGTGAGTGTGTGTACGTGTGTGTATGTGAGTGTATGCGTGTGAGTGTGCATGTGCAAATATGTGAATGTATGTGAGTGTATATGTGAATGTGTGTGTGAGTGTATATGTGAGAGTGTGTGTGAGTGCATGTGTGTGTATGGAGTGTATGTGTGTGAATGTACATGTATGAATATGTGACTGCATGTGAGTATGTGTGTGTTGTGCAAGCAAATGGCCATTTATTTGGTTTTCACCATGTCCTGTTCGCAGCACTCAGCATTCATTCACTTATTTAATCACTGCAGCAGTCCTATGAGAAGGTATTCTTGTTATCCCCACTTTACATAGAGGAAACTGAGGCACACAGAATGTAAGTCAAAGCAACCACCCAACTATGGATGCATGCCCAGGTCAGAGCCGGAGTTTCGGTCTCTCATTTTCCAGTTCATAGCACAGTCACCCAATCTCTCTGAGTCTTGGTTTCCTCATGATAGCTCCTGCACACAGTGGTCATGAGGACCGCAATGAGCTAACTGACACCAAGCATGTCACGGGTGCTCAGTGAATCACTGGCTGGGGAAGGAGTGCTTCCTGTCCTGGGCCAGGGGAGGGTGTTTGAGTCAGGGCTGATGCCTGCGTTGAGCACTCCGTAGGGCAGGTGTGGGCTCCACCCACATGGCAGGTCATTTTGGCTGATTTGCAGGGGCTTGTGGCTGATGACCAGCAGATGGCAAGAAAGGGTCTTGGGAACTCAGCTTCTTCCTTGGACCTGTACCGGTCTGGCATGTGGAGAGCTATTTTGATGCGTTTTGTTTTGTATTGTTTAGATAAAGGGTCAGCAGTCAGAGGGGCATTCAAGGAACACAGAAGAGACAGTGCTGGTTTGCATTAAAAAAAATAATAAAAAAATGGGAACAGAGAAATGAGAGCTGGATGGACATCCCAGTTCTGTGTGTCATTACACACAGGTGGTAAGTACTGAACTCATCCAAGCTGTGTTTTCTCATCTGTGGAAGGGGCAGAATAAATTATAACTCACAGAGTCATTGCTTGGATTGGAGAAAATAATGAGTCTGGAACGCACTGCTTAGTGCCTGATAGATGTCAGGTGATCAATGCAAAGAGGCAACTCCTTCCCCCAACTCAGCCCTGGCAGCTTTCCCAGTGTCCAGCCAGCCACTTTGTGCTAAGGGGCATGGGGCCACTCTCCCACAAGCTCCCTCCCAACCATAGCTGGCTGCATTCTGCATGGCAAGACTGAGGGATGCCCTTTGGTGGGAGGAGGAGAGAGTGGGGAGCCAGGAGTATGGCTCCTCAATGAACACAAGGTGGAAGGGAATCAGCGGGGCGCTCACGAGAGATGGTAAAGCCCTTTGACATCCAGGCCAAGGGGTCATCGCTTCCTGCTTGATCCTCCCACTTTTGGGGTTTGTGTTCCTGGACATAGAGCATGCCAGGTTGAAACAACACAAACTCACACCAAGTCCCACCTCTGTCCTCTGCTATGTCTGCTTCTGTCCTTGATGCTCGGGCAGCTCTGCTGGGAGGGGCAGGGGTGGGGAGGAGTGGGCTCCTGCCCGCTGCTTCTAGGCCCACGTGGTCTTCTGTGGTTACTGGTTGGCCCAGGCACCGGGCTTATTCCTGGGGTGTACTTAGTCCAGCAGGAGAGATGTGATGTGGACTGAAAAGTGTATTCAGTGAGGGCAGTGACCCAGGCTGGATGAGGGACTCACCCAGGAGCTCGGGGGCCAGAGAGGAGAGGCCACTCGTGGGACTATAAGGAAAGATGAATAAAGAGGAAGCCAGAGGGGACTAGGAAAGCAGTGGGGATGAACCTGTGCTGATGGAGGGGCCAAGCATTGTGGGGGGGGGGCGCGGCTAACAGCAGGAGCAGGGGCACAGTGGGGGGCAATGGGCAGTGCCTGTGGATCGGGGTGACTGTGGGGTCCTTAAATATCGGGTTCCACAGCATGAGCAGAAGGGATTCGTGTTTAGATTGGATTGGTATTTCAGAAAGTTCCCTGACCCCGTGCAGATGGTGAGAGACTTCGGTGACATTTGGTGGTGGCTGGGGGACAGAGACTAGCTCAGGTGCTCCTGGCCACCCCTCCTCCCAGCACAGGGTATCTGCTAGTTTCTCTGTTGACTTGGGCTTGAAACACAGTTCTGGCTTGGCTCCTGATGGTGTGGCACAGGTGGCTTTGTTGTCCAGTGGCACAGCAGGGCCAGGAGGGCGGAGGGTCTGTTCTGTGTGGGGACCCAGCAAAGGAAGCTTCTCAGGAATAAAGCAGAAGGCATGCCCTGCCATTGCAGGTTGATGTTTGGGCTTTATCTCAGCAGTAGGGGGCAGAGATGTGGACTGGCCAGGAGGTGTCTGGGATTGGAAGCTTCTCGGGTATGTCAGCCCTGTTGCCTGTCACCCAGGTGCCACCACATGCCATGCAGACAGTAGGCCCTCTCCATATGTCTCGTTTCATCTGCACATCTCCCAAGTGGGAACTGCCAACCCTAAGGTCTCCCAGTTTTCTCAGCGATGTGCTGGGTGCCATCTCTCAGGAAAGTTGGCTAAGAATGGCTTTGTTGTGAAGACACTCCTGCTAATCTCTGAGGAGTGAGACTGACATATTGTGAGGAAACCCAAGCCAGCCTTGTAGAGAGACTGCTAAAAAGAGAGAGAGAGAAATGAGAGCAAGAGAGAGAGTGCGCACGCGCGCGCGCGAGAGAGAGAGAGAGAGAGAGAGAGAGAGAGAGAAGGGGGGGTACAACAGTCCCAGCTGGTTCAGCTTTGCACGGGACAAATGGCAGAAGAAGTTATCTTTGACATTCCAGCTCCAGCAGATGTGACATAGACTGGAAGCGACGGACCCAACCAACAATCAGAACTAAAGCATCAGATGAGCCACCTCAGCCCTGTGAACCATGCCAGCCACCCTGCCTGTGACCCCACCTGTGGCCGTAGTCATCATGGAGCAGAGGTGAGCAGCTTCCACTGCTTTCTGCCAAAATTCCTGAACCACAACGTTTTAGGCATAATCACATGACTGTAGTCTTATGTCACTACGTTTTAGAGTGGACTGTTATGCAGCCACACACGGGTGACTGGAAAAGCAGCTTACTCTGTCATCTAGCCACCTGAGATTTTGGCATGGAAGTCCCTGTGTCTGGTCTGACTCCTTAGGAATAAGCATTATATTCTGACTCCTTAGGAGTAAGCATTTCTGGGTCCTGTAGCAGCTGCCCCATATCCTTGGAGATTCAGGCTGCTAGGAGTATGGGCGGTGTTTGGGGACTTCCACTGGGTCATGGAATCCTATTGGTGGTTTTACATCTTAAGACTTCATCAAGGATCTGTGGAGGAGAACCCTGTATCATCCAAAGCAGGTCCCTCCCACAGCTGCATTTTGCAAACATACCCAGTAGAAAAAGTGAAGAAAGCAAAAAGTGAGATTCCCTGTTGCAGGAATTTTGTGAACCGTCTTGAACACCCACCACAGACAGCCACATCGGGCTGGCTGTGGAAAACCCTAGCCTGGTGTGCTGATTGGACTGTGCTGGGAACAAAATCTCCCTGGAAGGCATCCCAGTTCCATATGATATAGATACAGGGCCCAAAATATTTTTACCCAGAGCCTGGAGTTTCCTAAATGCTTTTTTCCGGGGGACTAGTCTCCAGAATTGGCAGGAGATGAACATGACGTGCAGCCTGAAATTGAGTGGTGGCTTGAATGAGGAATGGGATTGGCACAGGTTAAGAAGAAGCTCCTCTCCCATCTTCTGAGTGTCTGTTCCTGGAGACTGCATAGGTGGGCCCCCGCCCTCTCAGAGGCCTCACTTCAACCCATGGGTGAGGGTGGCCCACTCCTTATTTTGTGGAATTGGACCTTAGGCTTCTGCCAGATTTTCAGATTTAGGTGAGGCTCTCTGTTAAACACAGAGAGGTTATGGCACCCAGAGAACCAGGACCAGGGTGGGCTCAGAAAGACACCAGGGCTCAAAATGAAGGAGGCACGCCTCCTAAGACCATGGAGGTGCTCGTTCATTAAGGAGGTGTTCTCCCTAAAACTAAGGAGATATTTGCCATTAAATAAAAAGACATTCTAAAATGAAGGAGGTGCTCCTCTTAAAATCTAGGGGGTGCCTATTGTAACATTTAGGGGATCCTCATTGTAATGTAATGTGGCCCTCACTCTAAGCCTAAGGTGGCAATCCCTCCCTCAGGAGCAGTGTAGGCCCTTCCCTGGCCCTGGGAGTGATAACTCTGTCTCTGGCATGCAGAGATTTGGATGGCCCAGGGTCTGAGGGCTTCTAGCTCCTTGTGGAATTCTAACTCCTGCGTGCTGGCCTTCCATCCTCCTCACAGGGCAGTGGGGCTGGCGTTTCGGAAACTCTCCTTCACATGGTGCTAGTCCAGTGTGGAAGCGGTTGGCCTGAATCAGCAATTCACTGGCACAGGTACCCCTGGGGCATTGCCCTGAGCTGGGACCAGGGACTGAAGAGCTGATCTTTGGATCAGCTGATCAATGGAGACAAACAATGGGATGAAGGCCCTACTACCCCAGAATCAGAGCCTCATGACACCCAATTCTCTACAAGAAAGAATTGCCCTGAGACTTGCCTCGATCCGGCTGTCTGTCTTTCCCATCCAGGTGAAGGGGCATGTGGCGCTGGGCAGTGCTGTTGACACACCATTAGTGGCCTTTGACTCCCTCCATCCCTCCCTATTACCCCACCTCAGGCCCCCCAGTTACTCTCACCACAGCCTAACAGAGGCACCTTATACCCACCCCAGCACAGCTCACCCTATGCCTCTGTCCACTGCCTGCACAACCCCAGGAGGCGCCTTGCATCGCACCTCGGTGGAGCCATTCCTGGACAAGCCTGGTCTCTCTCATCTCATTAGCTCCTTCTCTCCAGTCTCTGTCCTTCCTCGGGCCAGGTCCAACCTCAGTACAAGAATGTTCTTCTCTCAGGGGCCAGGGCTTGCTTCTGTGTTGCTTTCCTGAGCTGTTTGTTGTAGTTCAGGCTTAGCAGAGATCAGAGATCCTGGGGCAAGACCTGTGGTGCAGGCCTGGGCCAGGCAGTCACAGTGTGAGCATCCTTCTCATCCTGGAGGTCCAGTTTCAGTGTGGGTGGATGAAAGCTAGGAGGGGGCTGCCCTGAAGCAGAAAGAACATGGGGCTTGCATCAGAAAAGCCAAGTCCTGCACCCTCACTAAGGTAATTTACTGTTTGGTCTGCATCTTCTTCTGGAAAATGGGGAAAGTAAAACCACGCATAATGGTGCCCACCAGCGCTGGGTCTAAGTAAATGAGAGTGCTGCACAAATGCAGACGATGACTAGGAAAGCTATTATAAGAGGCAGGCTGTTTCCATCAGTATTCTCCAGGGGAAGGAGAGGACTTATTCTCATCCTTTGCTTCCATTAACACACTTGTGGTTTTTTTGTGTGGCCAAAAAGCTCTTCCCTATGCATCAATGTTGTTTGTTGTTCACTGATTTACTTTGAGGTCCCTTCTCAAAGCCCAGTTGGGATCCGAACTCCCATCTATCTCCGCATCTCTTGTGTTAGCCCTCTATAACTCTGTTAGGGACCCCAAGGGGCTCAGGCCAGCATGTTTCTGGGGCTGGGGATGTCTGTGGGGCTGCCTGCTAAGCAGATATCCTCCTGGCCTCAAGCTGCTGCGGCTTTTGCCGTAGGCCTGACCCCACGGTCCACTGTTGCTTATCCATTCTGGCTCCATGGGTTGAATTTTGACATCTGTCTTGCATTCGTTGTGATGCCCTTGGTGGCAACAGTCACCAGAGGCCACACTAACTGGGTTTTTGTGCCAGGCAGTGACCTTGGCATTGGATGCTTGGGCATTGGATGAGAATTCTGTCCTCACCATTGCTGAGGGCAGCCTCAGAACCCACCACATATATTTATTGCTTTCCTTCATTCTCATCTCCCGCTGGATGCAGGATCTCCAAGGACACCTCAGGGAAGGATGCTCCAGGCTGATGACAGTGGGTGTGGACGGTCCAGGAGAGGTGGTCACCGCCAGGGTAGAGGTGAAAAGCTAGATTTGCACCATTTCTAAGACTGTGGAGATGCTGGAACCGGTTGCTGTGAATTATCTGGGACAGTAAGGTAGTAGCTGCAGGATTCTTAGCTCAGAAGTTGTGGCAAACAGTAAGCATGGTGGGGAGGTTTACCTGCGTGTGGAGATCAGTTCCACTGACACGCGTGAGCCAGGGTTCAGAGACAGTGTGGGAAAAGGGAAGGATTTCATGGTAGACATTTATGGACATTCAGTTGGAAGAGACTTCAGATTGATCTTGTATTGAACCTGTATAGCAATTTGGGGGAGAGATAATGTCTTAACAATATTGAGTCAGCCTTCTGACCCATCAACAAGATATATTTCCATTCTTTTAGATTTTCTTTATTATCTCTCAGCAATGTTTTCTAGTTTCTAGTGTAGTTTATTTTACATCTTTTGTCAGATTTATCCCTAAGTATTTCCAATTGTTGATGCTATTATCAATTGTATTTTTAAATTGATGATTTAAAATTCCACACATAGCAACAAACAATTTTCTAATTGTTTGTTGCTAAGGTATGGAAATACAGTTGATTATTATATATTGAGCTTGTCTTCTGCAATCTTGCTATTCCCTCCATGAGCTCAAGTAGCTTTAGGGGTAGATTCTATTAGGTTTTCTACAGATGATAATGTCATCTGTGAATGAAGTTTTTATTTTTCCTTGACAATCTGTGTGCATTTTTTTTCTGTTTCTTGTGCTGGTTAGAACCTCCAGTACGATGCTGACTGGAAGTGGTAAAGGGGACATCTTTGACTTGTTTCTAATCTTAGGAGGAAGCACCTGATCTTTCACATTTAAGTAGATGTATGTTTTCTGTAATGACCTTTTAAGGTTGAGGGAGTTTCTGTCTGCTACTAGTTTGCTGATGATAGTTTTATTTTAATCATAAAGAAATGTTGGATTTTACTTAAAACTTGGTGACTATTTAGATGATAGTATGGCTTTTCTTTTTTAGTTTTTAAACATGATGTCTTAGTCCATTTCAGCTGCTATAACAAAATCCCATATACTGGGTGACTTATAGACAACAGAAATTTATTTCCTACAGTTCTGGAGGCTGGGAAGTGCAAGATCAAGGTGCTGGCAGATTTGGTGTCTGAGGGACCCCTTTCCTTATAGAAAACTGTCTTCTCACTGTAACTGCACAGGTCTCTTTTATAAGGACATTAATTTCGCTAATTACACTTCTCACTGTAACTCTCAGGTCTCTTTTATAAGGACACTAATTCCACTGAGAGAAGGCCCTATCTCTCAATAAAATCATCATGGGTGTTAGAATTTCCACATATGAATTTGGCTGGGGGAACACAAACATTTAGTCCATAACACATGGTCAGTTATGTTAACTGATTTTTCAAATATTAAAACAACCTTGCATTTCTGAGATGAACTCCACATGCTTATATTATCCTTTCAATATATTTTTATTTGTTAAAACTTTGCTTATAATTTTTGCATCTATGTTGATGAGGGATATTAGTCTATAATTTTCTTGTAATATCTTTGTCTAGTTTTGGTATCCACATAAATACTGATTTTATAGAAGGAGTTGAGAAGTAGCCCCTCCTTTCAAATTTTTGGAAGAGTTTGTGTGGAATAGATATTATTTCTTCCGTAAGTGTTGGTAGAATTCACCTGTGAGGCCATCCAGGCAGACACCCCTCTCTTTGGTGATGTGGAAGGACTCTGTAGACTCACATAGTTCATTGGCACTATTGAGGACATGTCTCCCGTGTAGAATAGCATCTTCCTTGTAAGGACCCTGATATATTTGGCTGAGTTCCCACCCAAATCTCATCTTGAATTCCCACCTGTTGTGGGAGGGACCTGGTGGGAGGTAATTGAATCATGGGGCAAGTTTTTCCCTGTGTTGTGCTCATGATAGTGAATAAGTCTCAGGAGATCTGATCGTTTTAAAAAGAGGAGTTTCCCTGCACAAGCTCTCTCTCGGTGCCTACTGCCATCCATGTAAGACGTGACTTGCTCCACCTTGCTTTCCGCCATGATTGTGAGGCTTCCCCAGCTGTGTGGAATTCTAAGTCCAATTAAACCTCTTTCTTTTGTAAATTTCCCAGTCTCAGGTATGTCTTTATCAGCAGCATGAAAACAAACTTATACAGGCTCACAGGAGAAATTTCCTCTAGATCTCAATGTCAGGGAGACCCGAGGTATTCACTTCCTATTCTTTCTCAGTGTTCAAGGAGAATGCATCTGCTCACTCATCCACATGGCAGGTTTCCAGATAGCATTGTCTGTGCCCCACTTGTTCTCCATCCGTCCTAAACACACCAGGCTTCTTCATCTGACCATTTCCTGGCCTCCTGGGGGGTTTCCTGAGCCCCTTCTCCACAGTGGCAGCCACTTATGTCGGACAACATTTATTTTTGTTCACAGCCATCTTCAGAAGGCTGAACAGAACCCAGGACAATCTTGAAAAAGCTGTCATTCCACGAAAAATAAAACAGGGCTGCCACATTTCCTCTGGTTGGCTCACTCTATGTGGTGTAGCAATAGCCAAGTTCCTGCGGGCTGATCTTCACAACCCAAGGTCAGAATGTGATGGGAAATGTCTCCCAGTATGAGGCTCTTTCCAGTGTAGCCCCTTCTTCCTTCCAGCCTCATGGGTCACATGCTGCTTTGTTCCTTGCCTCGAATCTTCCTTCTTCTTCGTCCTACAAAAGGAACCGATAACTCATGCTACACAGCTCCATGCTCTGCACATTCCTCTAACATTAGCCCACGTTGAATGAGAATCTGTGTGCCAGGCAGCTTGCTACTTTAGCCATTGTTTCATTGAGTCTTCACAATTCCAGAGGGTAGATATAGTGGTTGTCCCCATTTCGTAGATAAGGAAACTGAAGTTTATAGAGGTTAGGTGATGTGCCTAAGGTCATACACGTAGTAAGCGGTAGAGCAGGACACAGATGCAGGTGATTTCTCACCCAAGCGAGCCCACATTGTGTTTTCAGATCTTCTCCCAAACACTACGCTGCAGTGCTTGGTGCTTGGATGTGCGTTTACTAGTTTGCTTCTCTGTTCAGCACATGCACTTGCACTGGGCAAGGTCTTGCCATCCTAATTCATGTGTCTGCACTGCATGACTGGGAGCTCAGCAACAGTTTGCCGAGTAAATGAAACCTAACTGAAGTTCCAGATTTCTTGTTCTAAATCTAGAAACAAGGCATAGGCACAAAGTAGTGAAGAAAAAAATGCTTGAACCAAATTCTATTGTCTGCCTGGTGCAAAACTTGGGCCACAGTATTTATTCAAATAATCATGTTCATTCTCAGCTACCCCTGCTCTGGGCAGGGGCTGGGAGAGTGAAATACAGCCCTGGAGTAGGGGCAGTGGGGCCTCTAGCTGGAGCCTCTTTGCTCTGAGGGACATTGAGAGGCCTCGCTCAAGTGCCCAGAGACATTTTCTGAGCAAGCCTCTCTTGGGGAAGCCCATGCGCATCTGCGTGTGAGGGCACACTGCCTGGAGGGGAGGGCTTTCTTTATAGGGCGGTGCCCAGGGACATGTCTGCCCTTCCCTCCATGCCCAGCCTGGAGGGCCTGAGAGGTGCATCCTCTGCCTCACACAGGGGGCTCTTCCCATTCTCCTCCCTGGCCACCAGCCAGCACAGCAGGTAGGGGGCAGTGGGGAGGGGGGGAACAAAGGGAGGCAGATATCATTTACTTGTGGAGCTGATTGTAACAGAGAAGGAAAACAGTCAACATTCACTTGGAAGGTCTGAAACACAATGTGGGCTCGCTTGGTTGAGAAATCACCTGTGATGCCTTGGAGTGCGTGATGCTTTCTGCTTTCTTAAACAGCAGGAGGTGGTCACGGGGATATACATGTAAAAGGGGTGAAATTAGCATGGAGGGCCCAAGATGGTTGCTTCGGAAGCATTTGTTTTCCGGAAGGCTTTGAACAGGGCTAAGGTCAAACTATGCATTTGGTGTATCCTTTAAAACATAATGAGAACAGCTGGGTTTTAAATAATTCTTTTCTCCTAATCTATATTAATAAACCAAGGCTCTAACTGCATGGGAAGCACAGGAGTATTTGAAAATGTGGCCTTGTCCATTATATAGAGAAACAGGTTAATGGGTCAAAACCTGGAACAAAACAGAACCCCTCAGTGATCCCAGGTTGATTCCAAGCACTCGATTTGTGAGAAACAGCATGCCAGCCTGACAGGCAGAGTTTGCTCAGAATGGCTCTGCCTCCAACCCCTTTATGTCCCTGCTGGCTCTGCTATGCCCTTTGCTTTGGAGCTGCCACAGCACAGCCCTGTTTAGGCAGAGTGGAGTTCCAATACCAGACCTCTGTCTCATGGCCATGTGACCTCTGCCAGGCTACCTCAACGTTCTGAGCTTCAGTTTCCTCATTTGTAAAATGGGAGTGAACTCAGCATGGGGAGAACCTGCTTTGAGGGATGGACAGCCTCACAGGCATTTGTGGGGCTGGGGTGAGAGTATGACCATAAAGCGTGCAGTCAGCCCTGTACCTATCGATGCAAACCCTATCATGATAGTTCCCTCTGGAAATGTGTGCAGATTTGACTGTCCCCAGATGGGGTCCAGAAGCAGGTTTGGCTGGAGAAGGTCATGGTGGTGATGGTTAAAGCATGTGTGGCAATCTTGAGACAGAGAATGGACAGCTGCATTGACCATCGGTGTCTTGAGATTTAGGAAGTGTTTGGTGATACTGGACTGTGTGCTGTAGTGTACCTGTGTCCTCACCATGACCTCACCTGCCCGATCAGAACTGACCAAGGGCAGGAGCATGAGGGTAGAGGATGGGGCAGTTCTGATCAAGCCTCTCTTGCTTTCCTCTGTGTATTTTGCATCCTGCATCTTGGGTCATTAAAATACGAAGAGTCATGCTTTTAAATCCTGACTCAGGTGGAGAAAACAGCGATGAGGAGTGGGGTCTCAGGACCAGACCATCATCAGGTGGAACTTTGCCTTCTTGGTTCCTGGTGTGAGACCTTGAGCAAGATGTTTCACCCCACCAAGCCTCAGTTTCCCTTTCTGTACAGTGGGTATGAGGATGAACATGATGATGCTTCCAAGGACAGTTAGGAGGATGAAATGAGATACTTCCAAATGTCCTTGGAAGCATTTAAAATACGTAGTGCAAAGCTTGGGCCACAGTATTTACTCAAATAATCATGTTCATTCTCAGCTACCCCTGCTCTGGGCAGGGGCTGGGAGAGTGAAATACAGCCCTGGAGTAGGGGCAGTGGGGCCTCTAGCTGGAGCCTCTTTGCTCTGAGGGACATTGGGAGGCCTCGCTCAAGTGCCCAGAGACATTTTCTGAGCAAGCCTTTTTTGGGGAAGTCCATGAACATCTGCGTGTGAGGGCACAGCCTGGAGGGGAGGGCTTTCTCTACAGGGCAGGGCCCAGGGACATGTCTGCCCTTCCCTCCATGCCCAGCCTGGAGGGCCTGAGAGGTGCATCCTCTGCCTCACACAGGGGGCTTTTCCCTGGCCACTGTGGCAAGGGCTGGGGAGTGGCAAGTGAGTTATTTGCGATTCCCCTGAGGTAAAAGGGTAAGAGGACGGCTAAAGTTCTAAGGGAAGCCAGCCCTGCCTTCCCAGCAACTGGGACCAGTGCTGTGGGACAGGCCCTTTCTCATCTCACAGAGGAGGAGTGCCCTGGACTGCTGTGCGCCAGGTTCAGTTAAAGGCATTTCCCAGGCCCCCTTTCCTGCCATTTGGTCTGTGCTGAGAACCTGTTACAGGGCTCAGCTTCCTCTAGGGCTTGAGTCTCCCACTCAGGACATCTTTACTCTGTCTCCAGTGGACACGGGAAGAACCTGCTTTGAGGAATGGACAGGTAGGAGTCCCGGCATCCTCACAGGGGGAGGTGGAGTGCTCACAGCTTATGTGTGGTTTCCCAGCTGTGTCTGCTTCCGTGGGCAGTAATGGATGCCACGTCTCAGCAGCTGAGGCACTTAGACATCACACAGGCACATGCATGCACATGGACCCACGTGTGCCCCCTGACTCCTGCATTCCGGGCCAGGCAGGTGATGCGAGTCAGCCCAGTGTAAACAATGCAGGAGTGGTCTGTGATGGCCTGGAAACCACATGACTGCTGCAAAGGGAGGGAATTTTCTAATTTTAGAAACACTTCCACCCAGGTGCAGCTGCCCGGGCCTGTTTACCCCCATGTGGCTGCGGCAATGATTTGTCTGTGCTTGCTCTAGAACCCCTTGCGATGTGGGGCTGGACATTGAGGTGGGGGCAAGAATGGCCGGCGGGGGTGTGAGGAATCCTAAGGAGGCTTCGTCCGAAGGCTGTGGCTTCACCCACAGTTATGGGGCCTTGACATGCTGGCTAATGCACCTACCAGGTGCTCTCAGTGCTTTTGACAGCCCCAATCCTGTCTTCAGGAGGTCCAGGGAGGAGGCTGCTAATGAGAGGCTATAGCCTTTTAGCAGCTGCCTGGTCCCTGCAGGTGACACTCTGAGTGCCTTTGGGTCGCATGTCTTTCTAGCTTTTAAGAAATCTACACTGCCTACCTGCAGGGGACAAGGAGCCACCTTAGGTCCCTCCCTAGGATTTCTGCAAAGTGAGGCCCTCTGTTTTCAGTCTTACTTTCTTTCTAGCAGCAGTGCCCTTATAATTGAAGCCTGGACTTTTCAACAGGGGATTTCAACAAAAAAGAGGCTTAAGAGAATAAGGTATTTGCAAATCTTACATACTGGAAACAGGCCAGGAGTTCAGTGATGCTGGAAGAAACTCGAGATTTGCCCAAGAACACCAAACCCCTCTCCATAGCCTCCCACTCGCTCCCAGCACTCTAGAAAGCCCAAGCAAGATCATTTGAAAGCCTGGCCATTAGCAGGCAACTCACGGGCTATTTTTAGTCTGAATCTCCTCTCAAAACCAAGAGGGAGGCCCATACTCAGCATTACCAGCAGTCCCCTGTGCGGAGATAAAGACTGTGGTTAAGATGAGCACTGTGTATGTGTGTGTGTGTGTGTGTGTGTGTGTGTGTGTGTGCGCGCGCGCACGCGCGCTGGGAGTGTGGCGGGCTGCAGACTCTTACCTTGACTGAGATAAATCAGAATGTTAAACTGTTTCTAGTGAATTCATTAGAAGGATAGGTACATACATCTTAGAATAGCCTCTCAACAGGAGGTGGGGCTCAGATCGGGGTGGAGTGTGCCTGGGGAAACTGTGGGATTCCTGGCATTGTACAGATTTGGAAACCAAATTCTAGAGGGAGCAGAGTGGACTCAGGTCAACAGACATGGAAACCTATTTAGGGTGGACTTCCACTCCCCAGGATGGCTTGTTGGCTTGTTGGTGACCTTGGGCATTATTCCCGTATGTGTGGATGGTGTGGTTCTGAAAGGGGCTGGATCTGGCTGCTTCGTCAGTGCCTTCACTCACAGCCTCAGCAGAGAAATTGTAAACCTCCTCTTGCTGTCTGCTGGGCAGGGCTTCCTACTCTGGAAGGCAGGGAAGGCTTTGGCCAGAGCCCTGGCCTTTGTGAAAGTTGAAGGACCAGGGCTCTGGGTTGGCTGTCCCTCTGACATGCAGCATGACCTTGGGCAAGGTCACCACCTGCATTTGAGCTCAGGTGCTCCATCTTGCAGCAGGAGGGGCAGGGTTAAACCATCCAGTAGCCCTTCGTGATCTAACTCACGGCCTAGATACTAAAAAAGCCCACTGGCCAGCTCACAGCTGAACTCAGTCCAGTGCTCCAGAAATGACCCAGCCTCCCACTGAGCTCTGGAGTGTGTCATGGGGGCTTCTGCTGAGAGGTTTTCATCCTCAGTTCCACTTAGCCATGCTCAATTTCTGCCTCCTTGATCTGCCCAAACACCTGGCCAGTATCTCCATCGTACAGATCGGAAAGTGCAGTCCCAGTGGGTTCAGGGGCTCCCCAAGGTCATACATCAGGCAAGTGATTATGGGGCAGGAACAAGCACTACTTGAATTTAACCTGGGAGAACTTTCCCATTTGGCAAGACCTGTGGGTAAGCTTTTTCCCAGTGGTGGGGAAGGGCTTTGTTAGGGGGTGTGTCTCTTCTTTGTTCCCAAGGGACAATGTGGCTCAGAATTAAGGGTTCAGAATGCTGCCTCTTCACTTCCGCAGTACAGACCCTTAGGGGGTCTGGGGGTAAGAGTTGGGCCTGCCCTGGGGAATGAGCAGGCAGGGCTCAGGATGGTGGCTGTGGTCTCTGCCCTCCTGGCCATTTGAGCAGCCCTGTGATCCCACTGGGTGAGGGAGGGGAGCCCAGCACAGGGAAGCATCTCTGCTGCTAAGACCACAGTGCAGACCACAGACGGGGGTCTGGGTTCCTACAGAATGCTCTGATAGCAGGGTCCAGCATGGGACTGAGGGAAGCCTGTGATCTCCATGTGCATCCTAGCTCAGCCTGTCCCCCCAGGGCAGAGCTGCTCATGACTGGGAATTCTCTCTCCATAAGGTAGGGCTGCGGTTTGAGTAAAGCAGGATGAGCTCAGGTGACCTTTTGTAGCTACACAGCGAGGCCCAGTCCTTTCTACCTTCACCTTCTGTCTCCACCTCCACCTCATGACAACTATCTGAGGAGGTGGGATGGACCCCTGGAATCATTTTGCAGATGAGGATCTTGAGGCTTCCCAAGGTCACAGGGAGTAAGAGTTGCCAAGCAGAGATCCAGCACCCAGCCCTCTGGCCCCTGGCCTGAGGCTCGCCCCACTGCACCTGCTGCTGCTCTACAGAGCAGTGTTTCTGGGGGTCTTGGGGAAAAAATGGAAGCACAGAAGTGGCCAGATGTGCCCGTTGTCTCCCTGCTGCCTCCCACCCCTCAGGCAGCCCTATCTGCCATGCCAGTGCGCAGGGAACAGCAGCCGGGAGGCGGGGTCTTACCTGCAGCAGTGGTGATGCCCAAGAGCCGGCAGGTGTATTCCAGCCCAGTCCAGAACACCTGGAGCTTCATGGTGCCGGGAGTGAGGACAAAGTCCTGGCAGGTCAGGCAGCAAAGTCCCCAACCCTGAGATGCTCCCGGCTGCCCTTGTGCAGGTAGGAGGCTGCAGCTGCTGGCTCGGGGCCCCTGCACATTGGGGCCCTGCCTTCCCAAACCAGTCCTGGCCACCGCAGCCTGGCAGAGGTGTGAATAGGGCTCACCTTCCCGGCTCTCAGCCCGTGCCCCTACCAGGCACTCAGCTTAATCATTACCTTGGAAGAATGCTCCCACTGCTCACACAACCCCAGCGTGGCCTGGCCAGCTCAGCCTCAGAGCAGCCCAGCCGCTGGAGATCCGTGATTAGGGCTGGGCCAGAGGCAGCCTGGAGCTGGCAATTAACTGTTTCTGGCTGGGAGGAGGGAGCCGAGGAGTGAGCGAGGCCCTTCCTTACGAGGCCATGCCTAGAAAGTCACACCTGGATTTCACATGTGCTGGGGGCCTGGAGCGTCAGGCTCTGGAAGAGACAGTGCACATGCAGGTCTGTGCTTGTGTGCATGTGGGAGAGAGGGGTGTGCCTTTAAATCACCAGTAGAAACAACTTTGAAATGAGTTCCAAGCTTCATTCTTCGGTGTATAGGTGGATTAGAACGCTTTTCAAGTCTGTCCTGGATTTGGACTCTGGGTAGACATACTTAGCTCAGGCCCCACCCTGTATCCCAACATGGGATGTCAGAGATTATGTTGATTCTTTACGAGGGGAGTTGCTATGTCAATAATTAACTGGGTGACCTTGGTGAAACCCAAAGGCATCTGTGATCCTTGGCAACTTTTGCAGAAAATAAATGGGAAGTTTTGGCTGGATTGGTGTTTTTCAAAGTACTTGGAGTGTCCCTGGAGCTGTTCCAAGGAGTCCAGCCTCTACACTTGGACAGTGGGGGCTTTTGCTCATTCTAATTTACTAATGGATGTGCTGGATTGAATGGTAGTAAGATTTAGTTTTCCTCTCAGGTGTTTTCTGAATTTTTTTTTACCCCTTTGTTCACATAAGATAGAAAACAAAACAACCAAATAAGGAAAAAAAAAAAAAAAACTCCACGCAAATCCAATACACATGCTCCTCAACTTATGACGGATTTACGTCCCGAAAGCCCCATCAAACACTGAAAATATTTTAAGTTAAAAATGCACCGAATCCACCCAGCCTACTGAGTATCAGCACTTAGCCTGGACTACTTAAATGTGTGGTTTATGTTTGGGCAAAATCATCTAACACAAGGTTTATGTTATAATAAAGCGTGGAATATCTTGTGTAAGAGTATCGTACTACATATTGCTAGCCCAGGAAAATATCAAAATCCAAAATTTGAAGTACGATTTCTACTGAATGTTCATCGTTTTCATACCATCCTAAGTTGAACCAAGAAAAGCCGGGATCTGCCAATAATAGTGGAAAACTTAGGCACAGTCCATTTGGCTTTTTTCTTTTCTTTTTCTCTTTTTTTTTTTTTTTTGAGAAAAGGTCTTGCTCTGTCACCCAGGCTGGAGTGCAGGGATGCAATTACGACTCACAGTGGCCTCAACCTCCCAGGCTCAGGCGATCCTCCCTCCTCAGCCTCCCGAGTAGCTGGGACCACGGGTGTGTACCACGCCTGGCTTGCATTTTGCTTTGTTGAGGATGATACACCCTCAACATATGTAATGAACAGATTTTTTTTGCTGTTAAAATTATTTTAATTTGATTGACTAATTTGATCAAGAATCATGGCATTCCATAAAGATTACTTTTTTTTGTTTGGTATTTTTCCCCCTTGAATGAGTTTAAGAATCTCTGTGCTCATGCGATCTTCAAGGTCAAGTTTATAAGTGTATGATTTACATATTTATTAGCTCAGTTAGTTGTTGTCTATTAGCAGACTCAACCTCAGTCTTCTTAAACTTTGACCTATCTTGACACCCGTGCACACCCACTCCCCCAAATGCAGGTGTTCCGGTCTCTGTGGCACACACTGAATTGCACAGATGGACCTGCGGGGGCTGGGCTTCAGCAGCGCTGGTAGCTCCCTGTCCCTTAGAAACCCTTGATCTGCGTGGGCCTGGAAGCTCTGGCTGCCTGCAGGACCCACTGGCTTCTTGCTGGCTAATAGCCGCTGATTTTTGTTTTGTATCTGACACCTGCTTGCTCAGAAGATACGAATTCCTTCTGGGCCTGGCTTGGCAGGGTCTGTTCAGTCCACAGGTTAGTCCACAGTCTCCCCTTCCCAGAGACTGCTTTAGGAATGAGAGAGTGTGACCCAGTTCTGGTCAAATAGTCCAGACAGGGTGTGTGCTGAGGAGCTTCTGGGAAAGCGTCCCTTACTTTTAACAGGCAGGAGAGGACTCCTTCCCTTTGGATGCACCTGCTCAGGGTGGCCAGCTGTCTCCTGACATGGTGGGGCCCAGCCAAGGCCATCACCAGCTCAGGGCCTGGCCCATGAGACAGGAGTGGCACCAGGCACCGGAGGACGTTTTGAATCTGCTAAACTTACCTGTTCCTAATTGTCAAGTGGGTGATGTAGGTTTCCAGTTAGAGCTGAGAGCATTTTGCTGACAGTGGACTGTGTCTGAGCTGTGCTCTCCCCACAGCCTTCCGTAGGAGGCTTTTTTTCAGTGACTGGGTTAGGAGAGCTGAGAACTAATGAGGCTGAAGGTTATCCTGGGACTGCCCCCATAAGAGGGAGGGAAGAGGGGGCTGCTGTTGGGTGATGGTGAAAAGAAAGTAGGGCCTGTGAGAAAAAGCAAGATACGGAGGAACCCCAGAGAGGGCCCCTCTTGAAGAACCCGCAAAGAGGGCTCTGGCGGGGCTTCCCACTCCTCTGCTACCATCTAAGCCCATCTGTGGAACCCCAGGGGGAACGGGAGGTCTGACTGGGCCAGCACACTCCTTAGACGTCTCTGGAGTTAGAGAAGAGGTTGCCAAGAACCAAAGACCACACCCTAAAATAGAACTTGGAAGAGAAGGTGGTGAAGCCCCAGACATTCACATCTGACCCAGCAGTCGCTAATGGATGCAGAGGAGAAAGAGAAGGAGCATTTCCTGGAGAAATCAGCACATGCAGTGGGTGGGGGGCGGGGGAAGGACGGAGAGCCCCAAGGCAGGGAGGGAGGCGGAAACCTGCAGAGTGCGGAAAAGTACTCTGAGAAGGGAGGCTCAAGTTACAGCATTCATGAAGCAGCGTGGACGGGGGCCTGGCTGCCTGGGGAAGTGATGCGATGTGGATATTACACAAAGAAAGCACAATTGCCATTGCATCCTAAGGAGTCCAAAGCTGAGCTAGTGAGGGGAAGCTGGGTGGGGGAGCTTTTAGCTCAAAGTAAGAAAGACACTCCAGTAACCAGCCGCTCAGTGTTAGGCTGAGTTGCTGCAGAAGGTAGTGACCCCTTGGAACCCATTTGGGCTCGGGGTGTGGGAGGGTGCTTCGAACAGTTCTCACACACTGACTTGACCATTCCGACCCAAGAATCTGTGATTCTGGGCATTTGAGACTCCTGAAAACACCTGGACAAGAGCTCTGAGAAGTTGAGAAGAACTTCTGGAAGAGAATCTCTGCTGGACCCCGGCACACAGAGGAACAGAGCTGAGGCGTCCTCCCCTGCTGTTTCTTCTCTGTCCATGGTCCTTGGGTGTCTGAGCAGGCAGAGCAGCCATGTATGAAGGGGAGGAGGCAGGAAGAGGCGGGAGGGGAGGAGAAGGGAAGGGAGCAAAGCCCAGCTCCGCACTCTGCAGTTAGCAGCTGTGTGGCCTGGGACATTCCTTACTCTCTCAGTCTTAATTTCCTCATCTGTAAAATGGGTCTAGAAGGTGTCTTACTGGGTCAGATGTACTGTGTCTAGAGAGGGTGCCAGGCAATGGGAGCTACTATCAAAAGGAACAAAGAAAACTGGCCACTTTGACCAATCCCGCACAGGTTTTGTTATAGGATTCCACCCACTGAACCAACATTCCAAACTGGGGGCACAGCCTGGCCCCCGACCATAGAAAATTGGGGTAAGGGAAGTAGCTTTCTTTGGAATGACGGGCTCATCCAGAGCCCATATTCACCATATTGTTTCATGTCTCCGTACACTAAGCAGAGTGTCTGTGTGCGGGGACAATAGGAAGACAGACTGACTCAATAAACCTTAATTGAGTCCCTTGGCAGTCAATGTCTAGCCTCCAGGGCTTGTGAAAAATAGCTAGCGTTTGCCTAACATTCAGTGCATTCCAGGTACTGTGCTAACTGATACGTTAACAACGCTATTCTTCTTCCCATTTAACAGATGAGGGAGCAGGGGCAGGTGAGGTTCAGTGGACTTGCTCAGGGATTGGCCCTTCTGCTGCCACTCTGGATTCCTCCCAGACACAGAGCTGCCGAGTGAGAAGAGAATGTCTCCACAGCCTCGGGGCAGATGGTTTGGGAGGGCTAGAGGCAGAGGTGCTGACCTCATGGTTTCTGGATCTGCAGAGCTGATGGTGGATTTGAGGAACGCTCTCACCATCTTCCTCCCAGGTGGTCCAGGAGAATGAGTGCCCACAGCAGTCAGGCCACAGCTCCCCCAGCCTCGTCTGGAGCTTCTGTTACTATAAATGGATGCTTTGTAGACATCCCCAGCCATAGGGGATGGACATAAATTGTGCATCACTAATAGCAGCACACAAATTCCAGATGCCCGGGTGGCTCTGGGGAGTGTGAGAAGTCAGGGGAGGATGAAACGGGTGTGTGCTACTCTTCAGCTGTGGGGTGAGGAAGTTTCCACAACACTACAAGAAGATCATGGGCATAACTCAATGCTAGTGTCTGTCCCTGGAGAAAAGTCTCCATAGCTGACCTAAGCCTTTGATCTCTTCCAAGCCCCCATCCACTACCTCATCCCTCCCCTCACTATCAGCAGAAGAAAATACCCTCAGAAGAGCACCCTGCAGACCTCTCACATCCCTCACAACCATCCCTCACCTGTCCTTTCCTTCCACTGGAGGAGGGGGAGTTCATCCTCTCAGCTTGTGCTTCCAGTCACTATCCTCATGTGTCCTCTGGGACTCTAGATCATCCCTTACGGTCTCCGTCCCATGCCTTCCAATTTTCCCCTCCATCTCTTGCGACTAGCCAAAGCATTTGTCTGCAGAAACAGAATAGCTTTCCCCTGCAAACCTCTCTCAGCCTCTTTTCCAGTCACCACCACGACTCTGGAAAGTGGTCTACATTTACCACCACCTGCCATTATGTCTTCATTTTCCACCCACTTCTCCGTCTGCTAAGAGGTGGCTTCTACCTGCTTCCATAGCATCAGTCCATACTTATTCAGTTCACACTGCCTGGACGTTTTGGGATTTGAAACCAACCCGTCCATCTGGACAATCTCCCTTATATATTATCCTTTGGAAATCATCCTACACGCACTGGGGCTTGCATTCTTTCCTTTTTCTGTGCCTCCTTTACAGAGTTCTCTTTCTTTGCTGTTTCCTGTGTTGGTGATCTGTGGTTGGCAGCCTCCAACAAACCCTGCTCCTGCTATTCACATCCTTATGTGGTCCCCTCCCACATTATACCTCAGTTTGCCTATAGGACTCAGCATAGCAGACGTGGCAGCAATAGTCCCAATATTGAGTTATAAAAGTTATGACTTTAGTCACTCTCTCACTCATGGGTTTCTGTCTCAGGAGGAAGTCAGTTGCCTCCATGGGGAGCCCTGCAGAGAGGCCCATGCAATGAGTGACTGAGGGCTCTTGCCAGCAGCTGCCACATTAGGGAGCTTAAAGGCTGATGCCCAGCCCCACTTGAGCCTTCAGATGATGGCAGCCCTGGCTGACAGCATGGCTACAACCTCATGCGAGGCCTTGAGCCAGAGCCACCTGGCTAAGCTGCTCACAGGTACCCTCAGAAACTGTGAGATAATAGATGCTTGTGATTTCAAGTGGCCAGATGTCAGGGTAATGTTACTCAGCAATAGACCAAGGCATCATTTGCAACCCTCTCTCTCCCATCCACTCTCCGCTCTTTTCTTGGTTGTTGTCTGACTCTGCGGCCTGAGCAACATCAGCACAAGGACTATTCCTAGCAAGGACTGACATCAGTATTTCTCCTTAGCCGTGAGCTCCACGTCCACCTGCCTATTGGTCACCTCTGTGTTACACTCAATACATTCCATCAAACTGTCTTTCCGCCTCAATTCCTTTACACTTCCTGGACTTTACATCTTGGCTACTGGTTTCATTATGATCCTTGTCACCAAATCTGGACACAAAGTAAGTTTTGACAATACCTCTTCCTCTTCTGTTCTGCGAGTCCTTATCCTCATTTCTCCAATCTGCCATCTCTCATCTGCCGCTCCCATCCCTCTCATTTCTTGTACAGATGCTTCCCCAGTCCCTTAATGAGCCTGCCAGCCTCCAGCATCATCCCTCTGCAATCTGTCCTCCACCTGCGGGAATTCGCTTTGGAAACAGCAGGTCTTCACACGTCACATCCCTGCTTAAGACTCCTAGAGATTTTCCATTGCCTAAAGTCTGAGTTCCTTCACCCAGATCCCTGGCTTTCTGCTAGCTTCCCCTGTGCCGCCTCTCTATCTCCACCTTCCATCTGCTTCCTTCTCCTCCTCCAGATTGTCTGACTCCCAGGCCACGCAGACAAATGCTCTCTTGTTATCTTTGGTCACAGGAAAGCATTTGTCTGCGTGACCTGGGAGTCAGAATATTCCATATTCTCGTTTCCTCCTTCTTCCTTTTTTTCCTCAATATTCTCTTCTTCTCATCATCATTATACAGGTTATTCAAAGTCCAGATCAGTCACCGCCTGACAGTTGTTGGTCCCCACAATCAGAGTGAGTTACCTGTCCTCCAACCCCCAGCACTCATCCCTTTGTATTTTTTTAAAGATGGCATCTCACTCCATCACCCAGGCTGAAGTGCAGTGGTGTGATTTCAGCTCGCTGCAGCCCCTTTCTCCTGGGTTCAAGCGATTCTTCCACCTCAGCTTCCTAAGTAGCTGGGACTACAGGTGTGCTTCCACACCCGGCTAATATTTTCTGTATTTTTAGTAGAGATGGGATTTTGCTATGTTGCCCAGACTGATCTTGAACTCCTGGGCTCAAATGATACTCCTGCCTCAACCTCCCAAAGTGCTGGGATTATAGGCATGAGCTCCGCGCCCAGCCCCTTTGTATTTGAATTCCTTAAATTAATGCTGGCATCTCCCACCAGCTGAGAAGATTTGTAAACTCAGAGGTGGTAGATCCTTGAATGAATGAGGGAGGCTTGTCCAAGGGGGACCTTTTATTTAGATTTATTTCTGTAGGATCAATTTGGCCAACATCCAGGAAATAGGTAAAGCCACACACCCAACTGTGGAACAGGGTGCAGTGGATACATTTTCAGGCTGACTCACCTTTGTCCCCCACCTCTCCCTCCTTCTCTGAGTTAGATGCAATCCCCATTTCCTGCCTCACACTGTGGGCAGTATCCAGAATATGCGCAGGGCTTGTGTTCCCAGCAAAGCAGAAAGGTCCTGCTCTTGCGCATGATTATCCTGACCATTGCTCGGCAAGTCAGTCTTTAGCTTCCAGGGTGTTAGAACTGCTGGGTCCACTGGGCATTGGTCTGTGTGGGGTGGGGTGAGATACCTGCTCCACAATGTGGCTGTGGAACAGCTGGCTCTGCTCCCCTTGTGGCTCATATGGAGGCTCTAGCAGCTGTCATTTGCTACCCCACTTCTGGTAGAGGAGATGGTGCAGTGGTTTTTCCAGCCAGATTACCTGGGGGTGGATTCTGATTGGAGCAAAAGGTCAGCGTGAGCTTGTGCAGCTACACTTTTTGAGCACTGGTTTTTCTGTTCCCAAAGAGGTAGTTAAGCCCTTCAGATCCTAGTGAGTCACTGAAGCTGAGGTCTTTTATCACCATGAACTCCATTTCAACTAAGCCTCCTTGAAAGAGGGCACTGACAGAGTGAAGGATTGCTGTGCCAGCCGGGATCAGGCCAGGGATTGCCTCTTTGCTGAGCAAGCTCACTGGATGTCCATCAGACGGCCCTGCCGAGGAGCTCTGTCTCCTGGGATGAGCTGTCACGAGGCAGATTTACAGTGTCCGGCCATGGGAGAGTCTGAACCTTCCTGGGCCTTCTAGATGAAGGCAGATTTCTGTAAATTGGTGTCTGACGTCAGTCCTCCCCAGAGACCCAGGAGACTAAGTACCCAGCATTCAAGAGGTTAAGTCCCCAATGCCTCCAGGAATGGATTCCAACATGCAGAGGAAGTGATATTTCAGGCAAAGGCACCGAGTGGCTGTGGACAGGGTCCCCCTTCGCTGTTGTTGTGAGGAAAGAGTTTCCTCATTAATCGGAGCCTCCAGGGGCAAGGAGTTGGCCCAGGAGAAAGCACAGAGGATCCTCCATAAGGGCAGGGCTGTGCTCTTCAAGGGGAGCCTGGCTGCCCAGGGATGTCGGGCTGGAGTAGACTTTGCAGTGGGGAAGCTACAACCTCCCATCTGTGTCAGTGCTTTTTATGATAATGTCTCTGAATGTTTGATTTTTTCAGTTTAAATTAATTCTCAAAAGCTGGCTAAGGTTCTATCAGGAAAAATGAGAATTTATTCAGTAAAATTTGTGATGTCAGCCAACATCATTTGTAAGTTCCCTAAGTGTTAAAATCGTGTTTTATTCATTTTGCTTTGTTCATTCACCAACCATCAAACAATTGCCAATCCACATTGCAAAAATACACACTTTCTGGCATAACTGAAACACAAAACAAAAAACAGGCTTATTTTTGAAAACATAGGGACTTCCAGATACATATAGCTGCTTAGTGATCGGCATTTGGCTCTTTCCCACCAAAAAAGAACGTGGGAATTTAAAAAACGTTCATTCCTAGGACACAGATAAAAGCAGACAGGAATTCTGGTGAAGGGTGGAGGGTAACAGATCTTGCCGAACACAGGAGAGTTCTGCCTGCAGTAGGCTGTTCATGTGAGCAATAAATGCTTCACCTGAGCCCACCTGAAGGGCTTTGCACCCAGAGACTCCAGGAATCAAGGAGCAGAGATTGTGCTTGGGACTGAAAATGAAGGAATAGCTGAAAGTCTACCTCTAGAGCGGTTGGACCCCAATCTCCTCCCACCCCACCCAATCTGGAGACCCCCCCCCATCCCTCCTCTCCTCCTTGCCCTTTTCCTGCTTCCCCATCCAGTGCAGACCAGAGGTTTATTCTCTAGATGAATTGAGTGGTGGCGGGCCAGGCCTCAGCAGGCTGGGTGACACAGAGGATGGAGACAGGGATTGAAGCCAGACTTGTGTTAACCAGTGGCTCCTCAGTCCCTGTCCCTAGAACAGCTCAGGTCACCTCTATCCCAGGCAGCTAGAAGACTCTTTCTGGAGAGTGTCAGTAACCCCAGAAAAGACAGGGATTGATATGGTTTGGCTGTGTCCCCACCCAAATCTCATCTTGAATTGTAACTCCCACAGTTTCCACGTGTCATGGGAGAAACCTGGTGGGAGGTAATTGAATCATGGGGGCAAGTATTTTCTGCACTGTTCTCATGATAGTGAATGAGTCTCATGAGATCTGATGGTTTTAAAAAGGGGAGTTTCCCTGCACAAGCTGTCTCTCGTTGTCTGCTGCCATCCACGTAAGACGTGACTTGCCCCTCCTTGCCTTCTGCCATGATTCTGAGACCTCCTCAGCCACGTGGAACCGTAAGTCCAGTGAACCTCTTTGTTTTGTAACTTACCCAGTCTTGGGCATGTCTTTATCAGCAGTGTGAAAATGGACTAATACAGGGATACTAACATTTGGGGGACCAAAAAGTCTGACAACCCCCTGGTGAAACCAACAAGTCTTTGAAATCTTCAACATGTAATACTTTCACATGTAATACTTTCAATCAGTTTTTCAGGGCTTTGTCCTATGTATGAGGACAGCCCAAAGTCAGCTGGTATTTGAGGAAAGGATCCAACATGAAGCACAGAAACCAGGACAAACAGAAAAAGGGGAGCCAGAGAGGCAGTGCAGCCAATGTAGGACACACACAGAAAACTTTAAAAAATGATATTCCCAACAGTTACTATACTGAGTGATATGAGAGGGTGTTACAGCTGTAAAACAAGGACAGAATACCATGAAAGTAACCAGACCACGAGAATCTCAAAATTAAAGACAGGCAAAAAATAAAAAATCCCAAACAAAATAAAACAAGAAAACAACAGAATGGTTAGAAGCTAAAATCAGGTAGAACAAAAAGACAAAAGGAAATAGAAGAGAAAGCATAAAACAAATGATAGGATTTAGTCTCAAGGCCAGTCTGCTGATCTACAAGAATTCCAGAAGCAGAACAGAGGGGAGGAAAGCTTCAAAGATGTAATGCAAGAAAATTTCCCAAAACTGAAGAAAAGGGGTCTTCAATGTGATTATGTGTTAGGAAGATGAGAAGAGGGGTATTGATGGGGAATTCAGGTTAAGGCCTACAGCTAATTGATTAAAAATTGCAACATGATTATAGTACCAAAAACATGAAATTGAAGATGAGAATAATTTCCTGGAAGTATTAATGACAATGTTTGTCTTTGGGGAGAACTGGGGGTGGAATGGGTGAAACAGGACTGCTTTGGGTTAGTGCTGTTTTTCTTTGTCTCTTTAAGACTTACTATTTCTTGACTTCTTAAACTCAGTGCATACAATACTTTGAAAAAATAAAAAAGAATTTAAAAATAAACATTTACAAACACTAAGAAAATACTACCTCCCCATCCAGATTTTAATATACTAAAATACATCCTTCTAGATATATTTCTATGCATATACAGTAAAACATTTTCTTACCATAAAAAGTTAACATGCATTTTGCTAAATAATGATTTATTCAATCTAAAAATATACTGGAATCATCTATGTGCCAACAGACATATTCAGAGTGCTTATACATGGGTGTCTCACTACAGGTAATGAAGAAGAGAATGAGGCCCTGTACAGTTCACAGCAACAAAGCCTGCATGAATTGAGTGCCACAAGGGAGAAATACGCAGGCTGAGCTGACCCAGGGAGGCTTCTCAGAGGAGGTGTTTTTGGGAAGCACACCAACTCACAAATGGGAGGCCTCAGTACCCAAGAAGATGAATTGGCCCAGGACCATGCCAGCCCATGCCACCCACAGCCACTGAAGCACTTGTCTGAGTCTTGCTGGAAACATGGGCCCATGTTAGTGATTATGTGCCTTGTAGCAGCAGACACAAAGCTTCCTCTGCTGAGAAGTTTTCAGCAGTCCATCAGTATGAGCAAGGAACTTATGAACTGAATGACCTGGAACATGGTGAGGTCCCTGCTGCTGGAAATTTTGGGGGAGGCTAGGCTACCTTTCTGAGCTGCTAGCGAGTGATTCTGATTTTGGGGCGGAGGGCATGCACCCATGACCTTCCATGTGGGCTGATGCCCCCAGCTCTGATTCTACCGAGTCAGGTCTTATCTGTATGTTTCCAACTTCAAAAGCCAGGCTCTCACTTTTCCTTTGTCTTTTTTCTTTTCCTGTTTTCTTGCTGATTCAGGCTGCTGGTAGAGTCAGTTCCTTGTGGCTATAGAACTGAGGTCCCTGTCTTCTTGCTAGCTGTCAGGGTAGGGCTGCTCCCAGCTTCTAGAGGGACCCACATTCCTTCATTTGCAGCCTCCTTTCTCTGTCTTCAAAGCCAGCAAATGTGGCCCCATCCCTCTTACCTGTGAGTCTCTATTTCTTTGCTCATTTCTTTCTTCCAGCTAGGAAGGGAGTGCCATTGTAATTACAATGGGCCCACCTGGATGACCCAGGCTAGTCAATTGCCCCATCTTCAGGTCAGCTGGTTATCAGCCTTCTGTCTGCAGCCCGAATTCCCTTTCTCCAGCAACGCAGCACTCACAGGTGCCAGAGATTAGGACCTGGACACTATTCTGCCCCACCCACTCTCCGACCTTCCTCCACACACTCTGCCTCTGCTGAAGATTGGGGTGGGGAACTTTAGCACAAGAAGTCAGAGTGCTTTAGTTAGCCTTGCAGAGAATGCTCATGCCAGAGAAAAAGCTACACTTTGGGAGAGTACAAAGCAGCAGCTCAGACTTGCGGTTCTCCAACGAGGCTCCCAGGACCAGTGGCATCAGCCCAACCAGGAACCTGTTAGACAGACAAATTATGGCCCCACCCAGACCCACAGAATCACAGACTCTGGGGTGGGGCCCAGCAACCTGGGTTTCACAAGCCCTCTGGGCGACTCTGATGAGACCCTTTGCTCCAGAACAGCCATCTCTGCTTCTCTTGCTTTGGTCCTGGTGGGCCCATCATGGAAACGGCAGGTGGGAGCCTGTGCATTGTGATTGGCCTAAGGAGTTCTTTTTAGACTGCTGGTGCCTCCCAGCCACTCTCTGCCACCCCTGGAGGACTGGGAGCTCAATTTCCTCAGAAGCCAGGCTGCTAATGCCCTGAAAAGGTAACATGACCCAGAAAATCGACCAGGAGGAACTAAAAAGCCTTTGGCAGGGTCTCCAGGGAAGCCTGCCTGGCTCCTGGCTCAGACAGGGATCCAGGAAGGCAGGACTGTAGGCGAGGAGCTTACAGCTTCATGCAGGACCTAGGTGGCCTGAGTTCTGTGGTGCCAGCTGCAGGGTTTCTCTGCATACAGGGCTGTCTCTATGGCCAGAGATCTTGACCTTGGAGGATGATGTGCACGGAACTCCTTAGGTTTAGCAAGCACCCAGGTGGTGGGGCCTTTCAACTTGCGTGATGGCTCACACCTGTAATCCCAACACTTTGTGAGGCCAAGGCAGGTGGATCTTTTGAGGTCAGGAGTTCGAGACCAGCCTGGCCAACATGGTGAAACCCCGTCTCTACTAAAAATACAAAAATTTTCCTGGTGTGGTAATGTGTGCCTGTAGTCCCAGCTACTCGGTAGGCTCAGGCAGGAGAATTGGTTGAACCTGTGAGGCAGAGGTTGTAGTGACCTGAGATTGCTCAATTGCACTCTAGCCTGTGTGACAGAGGGAGACTCTGTTGCAAAAAAACAAAACAACAACAACAACAAAACTTTTCTGAGAATCTCAGATTTATTCTTGACCTAAGTGTCACCTAAGACATTGGGCCTCACACTTGACTGCACATAGGAATCACCTGGGAGCTTTTGAAAGTCCTGATGCTCAGGTCACACCTCAGACCAATTTCATCAGAATGAGTCGGGTGAGACCCAGGCTTAGTACCTTTTCTAAGGCTCCCCAGGTAATTTCAATGTGTACACAATGTGGAGGCAATGTTGAGTTGAAAACTGCTTGTCTAAAAGTGGTTCTTAGTCCTGGCTACAAATTAAAATCAATTGAGAAACATTAACAAAATAATGATAAAGCAGGCTGCCCCCGTGCCTGAAGCCAGAGTCTCTGGGGAGGGGCCTGAGCGTTGCAGGTGGTAGAAGTCACCAGGTGATTGTACTGAAGCACAGCAGCGTTAAACCCTGGCACCTTGGGCTGTGGTGCTTTGTCTTGCTGGCTCAGCGAGGTGCCTGGGCTTGGCCCCACTATCTCTAGGGTGGGATTGTCATTTTTTTTTTCCTGAGACAGAGTCTCACTTCATCACCAGGCGCCAGGCTGGAGTGGCGTGGTGCGACCTCGGCTCACTGCAACCTCCACCTCCTGGGTTCAAGCAATTCTCCTGCCTCAGCCTCCCGAGTAGCTGGGACCACAGGCATGCGCCACCATGCCCAGCTAATTTTTTTGTATTTTTAGTAGAGATGGGGTTTCGCCATGTTGGCCAGGATGAGTCTTGATCTCTTAACCTCATGATCCACCTACCTCGGCCTCCCAAAGTGCTGGGATTACAGGCGTGAACCACCACATCTGGCCCCTGTCATTTTTAAACTCCAAGGCATGACTGTGCTCAGTGAGTGTTCCTGTGCATCCTTCATCGTCTGCAAACGGACTCTTATTTGTATGCCACAAGGAAACCTGTGGCAGAAGGAAAACTTGATCCCCACAAATAAGACCCGAGAGTCACCCCAGAGGCCTGTGTAGCTCTGGGTTGGTGTTAGAGACTACTTTTAAAAAATAAAGATCTAGGACACATATTTTATTGGCTTACAGAATGATTTTCCTACTTTATCTTTTTGGTCTTGCAGTTCTGTATAACCCACAGAGAAAAACTGGACAGAGAAATCAAGAAGAGACCACTCCTCAGGCAGGTGTTCCAAGACAAAATGAGGCACATATTAAAATATTAAAGAGATTTTTTTGAGGAACTCATGAATTGGGCAGTGCCAGATAGAAAGCAGTTAGGGACACCAAGGAAGGCATGAGAGGAAGGCTTTTATAAGGTGAAGGTGAGAGCAAGGCAAAGAAAATACATGATTGCTTACAGTGAAGCAGTCATTTCATTCGGATCATTCCAGTGGAAGGTCCCTAGTTAAGAGAGTAGTTGATGATTTCTGATTGGTTAAGCTTAACTAGTAGAAAGTCACTAGTTAGGGATTAGTTGGCAGTTTCTGATAGGCCTAGAATATGATTGTTTATGCTGAGTCAGCTTGTGGATTGCCAACGTAGGAGTCAAGGACACTCGAGCTGCCTCGGCCTGATGGCCTCCTGATTAATTTTTGTTTTTAACACAGGTATGACAACACAGTGGCCACATGTGCCTTCCAGGTCCCTGGCTGGGAGGGAAGGTGAGGTAACAGCCGCAGCAGCTTCTCAGTGTAGAAGCTGAAGGCCCTGCTCCTGGAAGCCGCTGTTCTAGATGGGCAGCCAGTGCTTCCCACAAGCTACCTGCTTTGCAGCTCTCAGCCCCTGAGGTTCACTTTGTGGCTTCCAATGTCAGTGGGCCATTCTTTCTGAGCTATAGGCACCCATAGTATCATGTGATGTGGTTGTTAAAAGCAGGGTGGGTGGGCTGGTCAGGTTCAGCTATTTACCAGCTGCATGACCTTGGTCAAGTCACTCAGCTTCTCTTAGCTAAGGCAGGTCATTCGTTTTTAGTGGGTATGGATTTTAGTTTATAAACACTTGAGTATAAAAATTGTCACATTCTCCAAATTAGATAACTGCTCTAGTTTCTAATCACTGAGCTGGTAGAAGATATGCACTGTGTCCAGCTGAGCAAGAGTCTCAAGAGTTTTAAATGGTTCAAGCATGACTGGGCTCAGTGGCTCACACCTGTATAATCTCAGCACTTTGGGAGGCTCAGGCAGGAGGATCGCTTGAGTTTAGGAGTTCAAGGCCAGCCTGGGCAACCTAGTGAGACCCCATCTCTACAAAAAATTTAAAAAAACTAGCTGGGCAGTGTGACATGAGCCTGTGGTCCCAGCTACCTGGGAGGCTGAGGCAGGAGGATCGCTTGAGCCTGGGAGCTTGAGACTGCAGAAAGCTGTGATCCCACCACTGCACTCGAGCCTGGGCAACAGAGCAAGACA
>PVKP010015615.1:38274-50124 GCA_004027715.1 Plecturocebus donacophilus | reverse complement strand
GGGGGGAAATAGGGGAGGGACAGTGGTGGGGGAGGGACAGTGAAGGGTGGGGAGTTTCGGGGAGATAGCATGGGGAGAAATGCCAAATATAGGTGAAGGGGAGGCAGGCAACAAATTACACTGCCACGTGTGTACCTATGCAACAATATTATATGTTCTTCACATGTACCCCAAAACCTAAAATGCAATAAAAAAAAAATTGACATATAGGACCTAATTAAACTGAAGAGTTTCTGCACCCCCCAAAAAATTATCAACAGAGTAAACAGACAACCTAGAGAGCAGGACAAAATATTTGCAACTATGCATCACACAAAGGTCTAATATCCGGAACCTATAAGCAACTTATGCAATTTAACAAACAAAACACAAACAACTCCATTTAAAAAAAATAGGTAAAGGACATGAGCAAACACTTCTCAAAATAAGACATATGTGTGGTCAACAAGCATATGAAAAAATGCTCAACATCACTAATCACTAGAGAAATACAAATTAAAACCACAGTGAGATACCATCTCACCAGTCAAAATGACTATTGTTAAAATGTCAAAAAATATATGCTGATGAGGTTGTGGAGAGAAAATGCTTATACACTGTTGGTGAGAATGTAAATTAGTTCAACCATTGTGGAAGACTGTGTGGCAATTCCTCAAAGACCTAAAGACAGAAATAGCATTTGACCCAGCAATCCCATTACTAGGTATATACCCAAAGGAATGTAAATTGTCCTATTATAAAGATGCATGCACATATATGTTCACTGCAGCACTATTCACAATAGCAAAGACATAGAATCAACTTACGTCCCTATCAGTGATAGATAGGCTAAAGAAAATGTGGTACATATACACCATGGAATACTTCTTAGTCATAAAAAAGATCAGGAGAATGTCTTGTCCTTTGTAGCAACATGGTTGGAGCTGGAGACCATTATCCTAAGTGAAACAACATGGGAACAAGAAACCAAATACCACATGTACTCATTTATAAGTGGGAGCTAAACAGTGAGTACACATGGATGCAAAGAAGGGGACAATAGACACCAGGACTACCTGAGGGTAAAGGTTTGGAGGAGTGTGGGAATCAAAAAATTACCCATCAAGTATGCTTATTACCTGGGTGATGAAATTATCTGTACACCAAACCACGGTGCCGCTCAGTTTACCCATGTAACACACCTTCACATGAATCTAAAATGAAAGTTGGAAAGAATAGAATAAACGTTGTAATTTTTAAAATGTAACTACCCTTTTATTAATACATCATTGCATATTTATGGGATACATGTAATACATCGATATATGCATACGACTTGGATTGATCAAATCAGGGTAATTGGAATATCCATCATTTCACACATTTATCACTTTTTTGAGTATGTTTTGAACAAAATTATTTTGAAATATACAATACATTATTGCTAACTATAGTCATCCCACTGTGCTATTGAACACTAGAATGTGTTTCTTTTATCTAACAATAATTTTGTACCCATTAACCAACCTTTATTTATAATCTCCCATCTTCCTTATCCTTTCTAGCCTCTGGCAATAACCATTCTATTGTCTACCTTCATAAGATCAACTGTTTATGATACTACATATAAATGAGAATATGCAATATTTGACTTTCTGTGCCTGGCTTATTTCTCTTAACATATTGTCCTCCCGGTTCATCTATATTGCTGCAAATAGGATTTTATTATTTTTATGGCTGACTGACATTCCATTGTGTATATATACTGCATTTTCTTCATCTCCTCATCCATTGGTGGACATTTAAGCTGTTTCCATATCTTTGCTTTTGTAAACATGGGGGTGTGGATATCTCTTCCATGTACTGATATCCTTTCTTTGAGATATATACCCAGCAGTGTGTCTCCTAGATGATATTGTATTTCTAGTTTAAGTTTTTTGAGAATCCTCCATAATAGCTATACTAATTTTTATTCTGACTAACAGTGTATGGGAGTTTCCTTTCCCACACATGCTTACCTATATTTAAATATTTTTTAATAATAGCCATTGTAACTGGGATGAGATAATACCTTATTGTGGTTTTTATTTGCTTTTTTCCCCTCATGATTAGTGATGTTGAGCAGTTTTTCATATACCTGTTGGCCATTTGTATTTCCTATTTTTAGAAATGTCTATGCAGGTCATTTGGTCATATTAAAACCAGATCATTTGGGGTTTTCTTTTGCTATTGAATTTGTTGTATATTCTAGTTATTAATCCTTTGTCAGATAGCTCATTTGCATATTTTCTCCCTTTCTCTAGGTTGTCTCTTTCCTCTGTTGATTGTTTCCTTTACTGTGCAGAAGCTTTTTAGCTTGATATAATCCCATTTGTAAAGAATAATATGACTATTAAAATGTAACTACTCTTTAAAATACCTTGAAAAACACCTCATTTACTTCCTAGATAATGTTAAAATTTCTTGGTTGGGAATTTATGGACTTGCGGAAATACTTATTTCTGTTCCATTTTCTTGAATTTAATTTATAAATTGACTAAATTTTATGAAGCATCTTCTGCGTGCAATGCATTTTTGGCTTTCCTGTCCATAAGAAAATGTCAGCATAACACATTCTACCCTCATGATTGGAAAATGCTGTGAGGGAGGGTCAAATAAAATGCTATTGGATTTCAGAGGTACAGCTATTTATTTTAAGTTGGAAATATTAAGGAAGGTTTCAGGAAATAAAAGGTTTTTGGTCTGGGCCTTATGAAAGTGTCAGATTAAAACTGACACAGTGTGGGGAAGAGTGGGTCATTTTAGAATAGAATAATATTCAGCTTTCTCACTGAATCAACTGCTATTTCTCAAAGTATAATTCATTTTCAATGCAACCTGACTTGGGACATTAGCTGTTCTTAAATACATTTTAACTTTATAAGTTCTGCTCTTCTGTTTATTTTACCCTCTTCTTGTAATTTATTTTTTTCAGTACTTTTTTTTATATAAAATTATCTACCTATTATCACTTCTACAATTCCACAACCTAGCTAGAATAGATATATATTTTTTACTCTAATAGCACCATTTGTACCTATTTTATGGCATTTTACTTCATATATATGTTTTAATCCATTAAGGAGATTAAATCTTAATTTAACCATAGGTGGTAAATACAGGGACTTTGTCTCTGTATTTCCTAATGTATCCTGTACACTGTATTGTATGCAGTACATACTCAGTGAACAGAATTTTATTTTAAATGATTTACTCCACAAACTGCCAGAATGTTAGAATAGTTAGTTTTATCTCATACAAAATGTCTGCCTTAAACTGGGGTCAGATTTTAATATGACTGAAGAATACATGCAAAATTTTTTTTGGCCCAGTTCTTTTCTACTAATCTGATAGAATGCCTTAAAACAACCATGAGGATTTACTGCTAAATCTAAGCGTGATGATCAGCTGTACAGTGCTCTCAAACTATAACTGATGAAGAAGCCATAATTGAAGAGATGCAACTACAGTGGAACCGTGTACTCTTTAGTAGGCTACATGACAAGGAAACTAAAAAAGCTGAAGGATTTTCAGAGCTAGTGGTCTAATACCTAGAATACATAAAGAATTATTACAATGCACAAGAAAATGTCAAATAACCATTTCTCAAGTTGTTTAATCTGTGACATCACAATGGTAGGAGGGAAAATTACAAAAACATTCCCAAACACTAATTCTAATTCTTCAATGGTTTCTCTACTTACTATTAATAAAATTGTTTTGTTATAACCAGGCATTGAAAAGCATATTTGTGGAATAATCTTTTCATTAAAAACTATAAGAAGTTCAAATTAGCAAAGCACAATTCAATCTTTTTCTTTTTTCTGCTTAAAATCAGGAACCTTGCACTTCTAGAAAATGTCAGGCAAAAGTCGACAAATTTTTATTCAGTAAACTAATAGAAATATTTTTATGAGGAATCTTCCAAAGGTTCATGGAAAATGAACAATATGAAAAAGCTATGCATGGATATCAAAACTTTTTGCACCAAAATTAACTTGTACTAACTTGTTACAGAATGTCTGAGAAGAATCCAATTTGAGACACTAAGAAGGTTAAGACATCTATTTGCAAAGGACCCTTATCAGAGCACATGAATTCTGCTTAAATTTAAGCAAAAAGAAACATCAAATTTATAGTGAAGGCTGAGGGGAAGACTGGTGAATCCATTGATGTTTTATAAAATGTTATGGGGACAATGCCCTAAATTAGTCAGCAGTTTACAAGTAAATACCTCATTTTAAGAAGACATAAAATGATATTGAAGATGAAGCTCAGAGTGGCAGACCATCCAATTTAATTTGAGAAAAAAATTAATCTTGTTCCTGATCTAACTGAAAAGGACCCACTATTAACAGCAGAAACAATAGTCAACACCATAGATAGCATAATTGGTTCAGCTTACACAATTCTGACTAAAAATTTTAAATTGAGCAAATTTTCTACTTAATGGCTGCCAAAACAATTGTGCCCAGATCAGCTGCAGACAAAGGCAGAGCTCTCAATGGAAAGTTTAAACAAGTGGGATCAAGATCTTAAAGCACATCTTAGAAGAATTGTAGCAGGAGATGAAACATGGCTTTACTAGTACAATTATGAAGACAAACACAAAGCAACAGATACTAAGAGGTAGTAGTGGTCCAGTCAAAGCAAGAGCAAACTGGTCAAGAGCAAAAATTATGCCAACAGTTTTGTGGAATGGTAGAGGTGTTTTGCTTGTTGACTTTCTGGAGGGTCGAAAAATAATTACATCTGCTTATTATGAGAGCATTTTGGGGTTAGCCAAAGCTTCAGCAGAAAAAATCCCAAAAAAGTTTTATTCAAGAATCCCCTCTGTGATAGCAGTGCTTCTGCTCATTCCTCTTATAAAACAAGGACAGTTTTCTGAGAGTTTCGATGGGAACTCATTAGGCTTCCTTCTTACAGTTCTGATTTAGCGACTTCTGACTTCTTTTTGTTATTCAGGCTTGGGGGGTCCTGAGAGGAAATGGGGGTCCCTGAGGAAGCAGGGCTGAGGGGCATGCTGCCTGCTGTGGGCAGACTGAGTCTCTACATAGCACAGGGCTGAGAGCAAGAGTGGGACTATGATGCACGCTCCCCACTCTGGCAGGCTCTCACCTGGGTGTGGGAGTAGGGGGGCTCACTGACAGGTTGGCTCTCACCTGGGATGGGGGCACATGGTCAAGATCTTTCTCAGCATTTTCTGCATGTGCTTCTGTGTATGGGAAGTCAGACTGCAGGTGTGAGCCACCACGACCTGATACTTTTTTTTATTATTATTATTTTTTAGTAAAGACAAGGTATACGCTGTGTTTCACAGACTGGTCTTGAACTCCTGGTCTCAAGCAGTCCTCCACCTCTCCCAAAGTGCTGGGATTACAGGCATGAGCCACTGAACCTGACCTACAGTGGATTTTTAAAAAATTAGTTTACTTTACTATAAATGACTCAGATACTGATTTTAGTAAGAAAATATAATTGTTAATTTGAGCATTTTACATTTACTGCAGGAAAAAGATCACAATACAAATATTAATGAATAAATTTGGCTTCCAGTGTCATTATATTAGTTTTCACACTGCTGAAAGACATATCCAAGGCTGGGTAAATTATAGGCAGAAAGAGGTTTAAGGATTTACAGGTCCACATGGCTGGGGAGACTGTACAATCATGGCAGAAGGGAAGGAGGAGCAAGTCACAACTTACATGGATGGCAGCAGGCAAAGAGAAAGCTTGTGCAGGAAAACTACTCCTTATAAAAATCATCAGGTCTTGAGAGACTTATTCACTACCATGAGAACAGGATGGGGGAAACCCACCCCATGATTCAATTATCTTCCACCAGGTCCCTCCTGCAACAGGTGAGAATTATGGGAGTATAATTCAAGATGAGATTTGGGTGGGGACACAGAGCCAAACCATATCAGTCATTATACTTTTTAGAGAAATTTTGTATTACACTTGCTTTAAGCAGCATACTAGTAATGAAAGGTTTTTTTCAGCATGAGTTACAGGAATAATTTTCTAAAGAGAATTGGAGAATTATTGACTTTTCAAATACTGTTTAAATGACAGCAAACAGAGAATTGATGGTTAGCTAAAATTTTTTATTTTAAAAACATGTTTGCTCAGCAAGTGTATCTGCTGAGCATCACTTTTAAGATTACAATAACTGCTTATTGGAGTATAAAAATCTACTCTTCAATGACTTATATAATGGAACACCGGGGGAAAAAAATCAATAAATCACGCATTGTGAATTTTCAAGAAATGCGTTAAGCAATATATATATATATATATATATAAATACATATTTTTATATTTTTAGATATATATAAAATATAAAATATATAATATATATGTTTAACAATTTAATATATGTATATTTAACAATATAAAAATATATATATATATATAAATAAAGTTTAACAATTTTTCTTAAACTCAGTTTTCAAAAAAATTGACCTAGGGCTATTGTTTAATAAAAAATAACACAATTTTCTTGAAATATATATTAAGATTTCCTTGAGGAATAAAATTCCCAGTCTTTTTTTATTGTGTAAAATAAGTTAGAAATGTGAAGCTCAATTAGAATAAATATTTTAAGAAAGTAATTTTATATCTGAGTTCTTAATTTCTGTGAACATAAAATACAAAAATGATTTTGAAAGATACATTGTGCTGCTTATGGATTTCTGTAAATTTGAGTTTCTCAAAGAAAAGATACAAGCTAAAGTCTTGGGACCTGTTTGGGTTTTATGTCATATTTTGGGACAAGCATCACATAGAAATGGAATAAAATGCAATGAGTTTTAGAAGCACAATTTATATTAATAATATTAAATCATTATGCTTTAAAATTATCAAGTATTCACTTAAAGATATTACATGTCCTTAGTAAAGTTTATCAAGAAGAAAATAAAAATCATTATATTTTATTTGATAAGTTAGAAAACCATTAGCAAATCTGTTTCTGATAAGATAACTTGGTTGAAAAATTTTAGGAGGATAGGAGCAATTCTGTACCTGAAGCTAGATATATATTTATAGCATATAGGAGATTATCTGAGGATATGAAATTACAGTCTTATTTTCCCTTGAGTGATTAGGATATCTCATGTACTTTAAGACAGTGATTACCTACATTTGATCTTTCTACTTGTTCATGTTGATTTCTTCCACTATTGTAACCATGTATATCTATGTATATTTAAGAAATACAATGGTATATTTAGTGTGTGTATACATATACACACACTATATATATATATATATATATATATACTATATTTTATATAAACATACTAAATAGTATTTAATATATATTCAGTATATTAATATACTCAATGTATAATACTAAGTATATTTAGTATATAATACTAAGTATATTGTGCACAGTATATAAGTATATTTAGTATATACTTTATATATAGTATATGTATTTATGCACAAAATATACCATTGTGTATCTTAAATATACATAATAAAATTCATCTTGAACAAGACATTGGTGAATATACCCTGATCTTATGAGATCATATTCCCTCTTACACGATTTATTGTTTCAGCTATATAACATGCTTACATAATTCCCTGTTGATTATTCAAATAAGATGCTCAGAGGTTCTTTATGGTAAAATTGCCTAAAATACTTTCCTTGATTTTAGGCAACTATTCCTGACCCTCAGCCTATACCAACATTAAATAATGGTAGATGGGGTCTAGACATAGGTATTTTTTAAAAAGTCTTTCAGGTGGGGCTGAGCACAGAGGCTCATGCCTATAATCCTAGAGCACTTTGAAAATTCGAGGTGGGTGGATCACTTGAGCTCAGGAGTTCAAGACCAGCAAAATGGTGAAACCTCATCTCTACAAAAATAGAAAAATTAGCTAGGCGAGATGGCATGCATTTGTAGTCCCAGCTACTTGGGGAGCTGAGGCAGGAGGATGACTTGAACCTAGGAGGTTGAGGCTGCAGTGACCTGAAATCATACCACTGCATTCCACCCTGGGGGACAAAGTGAGACCCTGTCTCAAAAACAATATCAATAAAAATAAAAGAAAAAAGCCTTCAGGTGATTGCAATGTGTACCTAGGGTTTCGCTAAGGTTTTAAGTTTTCTTCCTATTTCTAGTAGGCTACTTGGTTCTATCTCATCTGTGTGCCATCTGTCTAGAATACATGCTCTAGAATTCATGCCTTGATGAAATTTCCAGTGGCCCTCTCTCCAGGACCTAAAGCTGATATCCTAAGAGTGAAATTCTGGAAATATGGAAGACAGAATGAGACTTCTTTCATCTCTACTCCTAAGTTATATATGTCTCTTGAACAGAAAAATAGTCTCTAGTTTTGTTAACTAAATCTCTCTCTCTCTCTAAATACTGGCCCATGCTTCCCACCTTTTTGTGTTTGGGTTAAATCCTGTGACATGAACAGAAGAGCTTCAAGCAAATTCCAGATCAGAGCATTTCATTGCTTGCGTGGGGTTATATGTAGCTTAAAAATCAAGACTGTGGTTCACACTCCTTTTAGGTTCCAGAGTGAGGGAAATCAGAGCCTCCAGCCAATCTGCTACAGAGTTGTATTCTGAGAAAGATAGACGCATTTAAGCCCTTGGCATTTGGAAGCTGATTTTTTAACACAGCATAATTTAGCCCATTGGGACTGAGGAATGAGGTGAAATAACTTCTGGGTCCCATAGGCAGCTAGGTAAAAGTAAAGCCTTGGGATCTGTAAGGTAACTGAGGAGATAAAGGGCATGGGGCTTTTGCCTCTATAAGTCAGGCAAGTATTTGGTGATTAGCATCAGGAACTATGAACAAAATCTGGGAATATGTACATCTTTGTGATGAGCTTCTCTCTAAAAATCTGTGGACACTCTGGAGGGCTAGAAGGGAATGTTAACTTTGGCTCTATGAGCGTCTACCTTATTTATCTTATTTTCAGGTGGCTAAGAGGGTACTGAAAATGTAGGTTGAGTTTTCTCTGTCTCTGATGTAATATGAAAAGAAGTTTCACCAGGTGTTTAAGTAGGGAACAACTAACTTAGTTTTATCTCAGTGGCCAATGGGTGTAGAAATTTACTTATGAAGGAAAATGAGGAACTATCATGGGACTTCTTATCTGCAATGTAGGTAGCTAGAAGACAATAGAGGTGGAGAAATGAACATCAAAACTATAGTTAGATGCTGTTTTTACACACATCACATTGGCAAAGTGCTATTCAAAAGTATTTTGGGCCATGTTACCATTTTATACTTCCATCAGCATTTCCTATTTCTCTTCTTTCTAGCCAACATTTATCACATACATTTTATTGTAATCTTTGCCCTCTCAACTTCACCAGAGTCAAGACAGCACATAGTATTGAACCTTAATTTTGAGTCTTATATCACAGTCATTTATGAGGTTGTAGCCAAAATATTGACTAGGGCTGCAATCATCTGAAAACTTCACTAGGGCTGAGGGATCTGCTCACAAGGTTACTCATATTACTACAGTTGTATTACTCTGTTCTTACACTGCTATGAATACCCAAGACTAGGTTATTTATAAAGAAAAGAGGTTTAATTGGCTTGTAGTTCTGCCTGGCTGGGGAGACTGCTGGAAACTTACAATCATGGTGGAAGGTACCTCTTCACAGGGTGGCAGGAGAAAGAATGAGTGCAAGCAGGGGAAATGCCAGATGCTTATAAAACCATCAGATCTCATGAGAAGTCACTCACTATCACAAGAACAGCATGAGGAAACCACCCCCATGATTCAGTTACCTCTCTCTGGGTCCCTCCCATGACAGGTGGGGACTATAAGAACTACAATTCAAGATGAGAATTGGGTGGGGTCACAGCCAAACCATATCAAAGTCATTAGCAAGAGTTCTCAGTTTGTAACTGACTGGTGTGAGGGTTTCAGTTCCTTGCCATATTGACTTCTCTTTAAGACTGCTCAAAATGCAGTTGGCTTCTCCCAAAGTGAGGATCCAGGTTGGGTGGAAGGCTGAAGTAAGATTGAAGCAGTGTCTTTTATAACCTAATCTCAGAAATGACATATTACTTCTGCCACCTTCTGTTGATCACAGAGGGTAGAGCTACAATGTTTATAGTAGTGGTAGTACAGAGGACTAAACAAAGAAGTTAATTCCAGGAGGCAGGTTTCATGAGGGAATGTACTTGTAACTCAGTTGGTTGGCTGCCAGAAATGCTAGGAGGTTTACATTTTAGAAAATCTATTAATGTAATTCTTTGCACTAAAAGATTAGTAATAAATTTTTTTTAATGTGGGAAAAGCAATTAATGTCATGTCCAGTTATATTAAAAATAAGATAAAAACTTATTAGCAAAGGAAAACTTTCTTATCCTGATAAAAATATCTAACAAAATTACAGTAGTTATCTTTTTAAATGGTGAAAGTTTACAAATGTTACTTTAAGGAACTTGACAAAAATGCCTACATTTACTACTTATGTTCATTTTTGTACTCAATAACTTTACAACTTTAGTAAAAGAAAATACATTGACAAGTAAGAAACAGAACTGTTGTTACTCATAAGTGAAACTATTATATACATAAAACACCCTAGAAAATCTACAGGAAAACTAACAGGAATAATAAGCTTTGAGCAATGTGACTAAATATAGTATCAAAGTACAAAATTCAGTTCCATTTAGAAAACACTTTGCAACAGCATGAATGGACATGAAATATGTAGAAATAAAGAACTTTTGTAGCGAAATTTAAAATCTGATTGAAATAATTTAAAATTTATCTCTTAAGTTTTTATCTTTTTACAAATATTGTTTTAAATTTAAAAGCATTTTTTAAAGGAGAAATATATTCACAAATTTAAAAAAATTCAAAATCACAAAGTTATCTACTATCATCAGTCTATAAAGTTATATAATTTCAATGAAAGTATCACCTATTTTTAAGAACTAAGAAGGTGATCTCAAAGTATATCATAAAATGACCAAGAATAGCCAATTGTACTGGAAGTGGAATAAATAGCTAGCAAACTAGTCCAAGCAGATACATATGACTTAATTAATACAGATTTGAAAAATAAGATAGTGTAGTTAATATGGTTTTGTGTCCCCACCCAAATTTCATGTCAAATTCTAATCTCCAGTGTTGGAAGAGGGTCCTGGTGGGAGGTGATTGGCTCATGGGAGCAGATTTCTTCAATACTGTTCTCATGGTAGTGAGTTCTCATGAGATCTGGATGTTTAAAGGTGTGTAATACCTCCCGCTTCATGCTCTTCCTCCTTCTCTGGCCATATAAGATGTGCCTGCTTCCCCTTCACCTTCTGCCATGATTGTAAGTTTCCTGAGGCCCCCTCAGCCATCCTTTCTGTATAGCCTGTGGAACTGTGAGTCAGCTAAACCTCTGTTCTTTATAAATTACCCAGTCTTAGGTAGTTCTTTATAGCAGTATGCAAACAGACTAACACAGTGACATTGGTATAGGGATAGGCAAATAGATCAATCAAATAAAATAGAAAACCTAGAAACCAACTAAGACATTTAAACAAACATGATATATGACAAAATTATTACTGAAGATCACTGGGGCAAGGCAAGACTATTCAATCAGTTGTGCTGGGACAATGGCTTATTCATGAATTAAGAATTTTGATAGGCCGGGCGCGGTGGCTCACGCCTGTAATCCCAGCACTTTGGGAGGCCGAGGCGGGTGGATCACGAGGTCAAGAGATCGAGACCATCCTGGCCAACACGGTGAAACTCCGTCTCTACTAAAGTACAAAAAATTAGCCGGACGTGGTGGTGCGTGCCTGTAGTCCCAGCTACTCGGGAGGCTGAGGCAGGAGAATTGCT